>KV015636.1:74754-85037 GCA_001598015.1 Dorcoceras hygrometricum
AACTTTATTTCCTTATAATGTGGCAGCGCATAGTGCACCTATTATGTGCGTTAGTGTTGGGCTGTTAGGCCCATGAGTCCGAGGAGGTTGTCAAACTGCTGGTGCTGTCTCATTTCCCTTAGAGATCAGTCTTACCCTTTACCCTACCGCCGGCCCTATCCCCAACAGCGAGAGGATTACCCGTTTAGCTGTTAGCCAAGGTGCAACTTTATTTCCTTATAATGTGGCAGCGCAGAGTGCACCTATTATGTGCGTTAGGGTTGGGCTGTTAGGCCCATGAGTCAGGGGAGGTGCGTGTCTAACTGCTGGTGCTGTCTCATTTCCCTTAGAGATCAGTCTTACCCTTTCCCCTACCGCCGGCCCTATCCCCAACAGAGATAGTATTACCCGTTAAGATCTGGCATCACACTTTTACAGCCCACATGGCCACCCAGATCAAGCGGCGCAACGTCAGCATCTTGACGTACGAGAATTTCCCAGGAGGTCACCCATCCCAGTACTGTTCGCACCCATGCACGCTTAACTCAACAATCCCGCCCCCCAAAGAAGTATAGAAAATGCTTCTTGGGAGACTCGAACCCCTGACCTTTGCCATTATACCAATTGTTAGGATCAAGCGCTTACCACTAGGCCAAAAGCTATAGCTGTTACCCAAGGTGAAACTTTATTTCCTTATAATATGGCAGCGCAGAGTGTACAAAGTATTTGCGTTAGGGTTGGGTTGTTAGGCCCAAGAGTCAGGAGAGGTGCGTGTCTAACTGCTGGTTCTGTCTCAATTCCCTTAGAGATCAGTCTTACCCTTCCCCTACCACCGACCCTATCCCCAGTAGACATAGTTTTACCCGTTAAGATCTGGCATCACACTTTTACAACCCACATGGCCAACCAGATCAAGCGACGCAACGTCATCAGCTTGACGTACGAGAACTTCCCACGAGGTTACCCATCCCAGTACTGTTCTCACTCATGCACGCTTAACTCAACAAAGCTAATTTCATAAAGAAATAAAAGCTAGGAACATTTTTTTTTAAAATAGATAATATACTCAAGAGGATCCAAGCTATATAAACTTTATTCCAAAATCCTGGGAATTCAAAACAACAATAGTAATAATTCAAAATTTGATATGCTCAAAATAAAATGATCACCATCTAAATTTTAGTAGTGCAATAAAATAAACTTTGTCCCTCAACAAAATCAAATATTCATCTCGACCCCAAAATAAACATCTATTTCTCAAATTAGTGCGGAATAAAAATGGTCACTGGGTCGGGCCATGCTGGACTGCCGTCTGCTCAAGGATCCTGCCCCTCGATCTCAGCCTCTACGTTATATGCATCAATCAAACGTAGTGAGTCTAAAGACTCAACAAGTACAAGATTGACAATAACAAGTACTACATAATACACTCACATGCATTAAAATATTTGTACTCAAATACCCTGTTTATTTTAAAACATTTAAGGCAATAAAAAGGAGTATCAATTTTCTCAAATCATTTCCTCATAATCATGCATATGATTTAAAGAATTATAAGACAAGCATTTTTGGGTGAACTCCGTTTCTCGACTGTGAACCGTCAAATCCTCGAGTCTCTTGATCAAGCTATAAAACCATAGTACTAGACTTGGAAAGGTATCCCAGTGCTTTTCTAGAATCCAGTCCCGTCAATGTAAGGCACCCAGTGCTTTTCTGGAGTTCGTTACGCGTCAAGTTGATATTGCCACACGGTACTTTTCCGACCAATATCCGTCATAAATTTCTACAGTCAAGGCCCATCTTTCAAAACATTTTATTTTTACCTCATACTGCTCCAAATAATTTTTATCAAACCTCATATAACATCATTACACCTCAATAAACATTTCCAAAAATCCTCAACATTATTCTCAACATAGAATTTTCATAAATTAATAAAATGCATAAATAATATAAATAAACATTAAAATATCATCAAAATGGCTTAAAATCATAAAATTAATAATTTCATGACAAAAGGCTGCCCCTAGGACCAAAATCCCGAAATCACCATTTTTGACCCGACGAGATGCAGATCGCGCGACTAAATCGTAAAAATCATAAAAATTCCATTTCTTAACCAGATCACTCCAAACTACCACCCACATAACATATTGTTCATATTGAAGTTTTCCACAAATGGGTCAAATGTAGCAGGGAGGGAGAGGAGAAGCAAATCCACAGACAGCTCATGTGGAAGTGAGATTTCGAGGCCCACTAACTTTTCAATGAGCCCAATCATACGGACCCCATGCTCGCAGATCGAAGTTCCTTCTCGCATGTGGCCAGTCATGAGTTCCTTAACCGTAGTGAACCTCTTCATCCGATAGTTCTCCCCATACAATTCCTTGAGGTGAAGGTTTATTTCAGCAGCATACCCCGTCTTCTCGAATCGCCGCTTCAATCGTTGGACATGGAAGCCATTATATAGCACCGAGCTTAAGCTCATCGTCCCACCCTTTTTCCAATTTTGCCAGCTCCTCAGGACTGGCATTGGCAGGGGCCTCCTTCGGAAGGCTCTTCTCTAGCGAGTAGAGAAGTTAATCCGAAGCCAAGACAATTTTGAGATTGTGCAACCAATCTTGGTATTTAGCGCCAGTTAATTTGTTGTTATCCAGTATAGCAGCAAGTTGATTTTTAATCAAAGACATAATAGATAGCAGTTTATATTTAAAGGGAGACAGACATGCATTACAGACTATTCATGAAAAACGCTAAGACATAAAACAAGGTCATTTAGTTTTATGAATTACCCTCTCATGCGGGTCATTGACGTACACCCATTTTTTATGGAAGGTAGGAAATTTTAAACAATATTTAAATTCCCTTAGCTTCATGATTTTATCGAATAAACTTTTGTCTTATGATCAATTTATAAGTCATGGACTAACATTCTCTAAGAGTGCTTCCAGGTTATTGGAGGGGCTAAGGCCCACTTAAAACCCAACTTCCAAAGACAAAGCAACGCCCCTCAATGAGCCCAGTCGGTACAAGACATTTTTAAGCTGATCTATGAAGGACTCTCTTAGATTATGTTTTGTCACACGATCTCATAATTATCGATAAACTAAATTTCTCTAATTTAATCATGAAACTTTCAATCTTGATATGAATTTTAAATCAAATTTAAAATGAGGGATTTTAATTTTGAAATTTGGTCTCATTAATTTTAAATCAAATTTAAAATTCGCGGATTTAACAGGTATATATCTGTTAGAGTAGATTCCCAACTAGCCAACTTGTGGCGTGTGGGTTTTATAGACTCTTGTATATGACAATCTTTATTTATGAAATACGCATTTCTTTATGGCATTCTTTATTTTCATTATGTTATATAATGTTAACAATTGTGTTGGATAAAGACCTAGAATGCACCATAGTGTATGTTAGATGTGATAGTGGATATGATGGCTATCATGAAACACATCTAATAGTCACTGTGCATTCTGAATACGTTCCTAGTCGATTGGGCCGTCAAAATGAGGATAAGGCCGCCGGAGCTTGAGACTAGCATCTGCGATGTGAAGTACCATGTTTCATTGGTAGGGAACATTGTGATGTTCTGAGCATGCAGATGGAAAGTGACCTGGTGATCTATCGAACTACTCTCGTTCGCACTTTCCAAGTAGTTACCATTTGTCGAGTGGATAAGTCCAAGGTCTTGGTTGTACTGATTAGTCCTCACGACTCGAAACAACATTGAGACTCTACATGATAGGCGTCTCACTTTGACCCGTTTGCCGACTCACTTGGGGTCATTAGGCGGCGGGATTGGGTGAGGTCCCGATGCATGTAGGAGTCGATGCTTCGTTGTCGAGGATTCACCGCTCGCTTACATGCGTGGATATCCTATGCTATCTGAGGAGATAATAGTGTATAAATCTCTGGCCAGAGTACTAGAAGTGTTTTAGGTAAATGGGTTTACCTAGTAACACTCGTGATGTCACTATTCGATCTTTAAGATGTATGCATAGCTATCGGATCTCTAGCGACTCTCGATTTACCAATGGTCGTTGATCTGATCGGGATATATGTGTTGAAAGGACCGTACTGTACGCTAACCATGACCAACTGATTCTTGTAGGCACTATATGTGATACCTAAGGGATCATGGGGCGATGTTGCTAGGCTCTTTACCATGATCCGATGGGTCAGTTCGAAATTGTGATTTCGGAGCCGCAATGGTTGTGGGCCCACGGCTAGCTGTATCCCTGAACCATTGAGGGTCACACAAGTACTGGATTCATGATTCTCGCACGGAAACTGAGCTCAATGTGTTGAGCGTATGAGGAGAACTTTAGGGAGTGCGACTTCCTAAAAGTCAACAGGGGTCAAATTGCGATTTCCCACTGTTGAGGGGCAAAACTGTCATTTTGGACTAGGTATCTGAAAAAATATTTTTCGCATCATAACGTTCAGTTTTGGAAACTGAGTCGATCGGTCCGATCTGATCGTCGATCGGTCCGATCTGATCGTCGATCGGAGTTATGATGAAATCGCAGTGAATTAAATGAACTGAATGTTCATATGGACTTGGGCCTGACCCAAGTCCAATGGGCCGGTTCAAGCCCATGTTATTTAATATATACAAGTCTTGTACTTAGGGTTAATCACTACAACATATTACCCTAACCATAGACCTAAGTGTTTGGCTGCCCCCTCTCCACAACCTCACGCACGCCGTCGGCCGCCGCCGTCCGCCGTCCGCCGCCCGCTTCGTGATCGGACTTGTTTCGATCACCACGACGAGGTGATTCCGTTCGTGGCAAAATCCGTCAAGTCTTCTAGTGCAGACTGACGGAGGAAGATTGATTCCGGTCGTGTACCTGATTGGAGTATCTACCGCCGCCTACCGACAAGAGCCAGATTTTCCCTGTGAAATCTGGTTGGAGCCAGGCGCCTAGACGCCAGCAAGGTAACAAATCTACGAACACCCTATGTATGTTTTTAGATTTATATTAATGTATTGAACGCTTTTCGGGCCAATTTTTAATTTCCACTGCGCCCCCGAGAAGTGGGATCCGGATCCGCGACCGTATGCCGACAGTGGTATCAGAGCACAGGCTCGGATCCTTCAATACATTGTTGCCTGAATTGCATCTAGATCTCGAAATATGAAATTGAAAACAAAAAAAAATTATTAAAGTTGCTGCCGGCCGCAGACGTGTGCGGCGGCGACCGTCTGTCGCGCGCGTGATATGGCGCGCGCGACACCATCGCCCGATGGCCAGCCTGAGGTCGTGCGCTGGCCGGGCGATCATAGCATGCTGGCCGACTGGTTGGGCAGCAGCCCATGCGCGACAGGTTGCGCAATTGCTGGGCGCGACGTAGGGAGGCGTCGCGCAAGTCGCGGCTGATGGCAGCGCAATGGCCACTCGCTGGCCGGCCGTTGCCCGCTAATCTTGCGCACTGGTTGCGCGATATTGGAGCAGCAGGCGCGCTGCTGTGCGCCATGAATGGCGCACGGTCATCATCACCGCCGCGCATGAGGATGCGCGACAAGGGTGGGACGTGCGGCCATGCGCCGCACGTTATATGATGGCGGCGGCCGCCGCCGTGCGGCCGCTGTCCGGCGAGTCTCCCGGTAGCGTTGAGACGGATGATTTCTTCTAGGTATTGTTCGGGCCTATCCCGGGCAGCCCATGAAGTTTTTGGGCCATACTCGATATTGGGGCCATTTTGGTCGATTTTGAAAATTTTGAGATTTTGGGCCTAAAATCGTTTTAAGCGTCAATATGATGCAATTAAATTACAAAATATGATTTTGATTATGAAATATGATTTTACAATTATAATATGATTTTGTTGATTAAAATATGATTTTATCGACAAAATGCGATTTTATTATAAAATGCGATTTTGTAATTAAAATATGATTTTGTGGGTAAATAATTTGATTATTTAATTATGCAAGTTAATTAGATTGATTGCATGTTTGGGATGATCGAGAGCCGTGCCCAACGTGTTAGGTGTATGCTTTAGGTTTTGCGATTTCGGTTGTAATATATTGTTGATTATCATTTTAAAGTGGGTCTGTTTGTGGCCCGTTCCCACCGCTACAAATTGTATCCCTTACTTGTCATGGCAATTTAAATGTAAATTACTAGATTTAGTGGGAGGACATCTGAAGACGGTGGAGATGACGATCAAAGATATTGAAGACCGAAGATCTGTAAAACCGGAAGCAATTATAATAGGATTGCATTGCATATTTCATTTCACCTAGGATTGGACCCAGGTCCTTGACTGGCAACCACGGATCGCATAGCTCTCGCGATCGATCATCCCAAAGTTATTTATATATTAGATATATATGTTGAATCCGCATGTTTTAAATTTTGATTTAAAATTGCATGAGACCAAATTTTCAAAAATAAAATCCCTCGTTTTAAATACGATTTAGAACTGATATCAAGATAAAATTTTATTCGATAAACTAAACGGAATTTAAATCTATTTAAATTATCCATACCTTCCATCAACAATGGGTGTACGTCGATGCTACCCGCATACATGGCCCGGCTCATATTATTGAGGGGTTTATGTATGCCAGAAAGCTGTCCACGCCATTGACAATTGTTGTGAGTCGGTTGGAACTCCCTTTAACGTTGGATCATATTAGTGGGGACGTTAAGGGGACCGTCCTTCACGACTCAACATTGATGGGTCATCTTGACACGTGATAGTAAACGGCGTCATATTATTGGGCCCTTACTGGACGTGAGGTGTTGGATCTGTTTTGACAGATCCTAATTATGTTTTGAATTACACAAAACCTATTATTGTGTTTCTAACAATTCTACGTGAAGTGTACAGGTTTTAGGAATAAAGAAGAATATCAGCAGGAAGAAGCTTATTGCGCAAAGAAGAGAAGCAGCTTTATTTGTCCAGTCGTTGGTTCGCTATATAAAATCAGCAGTTGGTTTGGTGTTCATGGAATGAGCAGTTGAATTAGCAATGGAGACGTCCAGAGTTGATTCAGTTGTTCGTAATCATGCGAGGGCCAAGTTGAATCAGCTGGAGCATGATGAACCAGCTGAAACGATGACAACCAGCTTCTAGTGCTAAAGAGCGAAGATGAACCAGCTGGTACATGTAATTGAGGAACTTGCTGGAGAATTGTATCGAAGAAGAAGATGTGCAAGTTACTGTTGACGAATCTGTTAGCAGTAGCGATTATAAGTACTGTTGATGAATCTATCAACAGTCGCCATTCAAGAAGCTACGAAGAATCGCAAGCTGGAGCTGGAGCGAAGAAGAAAATCAGCTGGAGCGCTAAAGTATAGATGACATCAGCAGTGACGTCATCATTCAGCAGGAAGCTACAGTGATCAACAGATGAAGATTCAGCAGACGAGAAGAGATGTGCTAGATATGGAATGAGCTGTGATGACATCAGCCTTGATGTCATCACAATCAGCAGTTGGCTATCAGCAGAGGAGCAAAGCGCAAAAGATGATGCGACGTCGTGCTGGAGAATCAGCAGATGGATTAGTGTTGATGACATCATCAGTGACGACATCATATTCAGCAGATGATTTGTGTATTCAGTCGCAAGCTACTGTTCATCAGCAGATGCTATTTGAAGATAGTAATTGCAAAACGATGTCGTTTACATAAGTTGATACGACAGCGTTTTGCTCTTGCGCTAAAGATTCAGCAGGAAGACTTTGTGTTGATTATTCAGCAGTCGCAACGCAAAGATTTACCAGTCGCAAGCTTTGCATATTCAGTCGACTTGGTTCCCAGACGCAAAGAATTGAAGAAGTAGCAAAGCGCACAAGTCGTAGAATGATTCAGCAGCGAAGCAGTTGACAACTTACGAAGAATTATCAAAGCTGGATGTCAACTGCTGAGCTAAATTCAAATGGCAAAAAGCCTGCAAAGAAAAGGACGCAAGTACTGTTCTTCTGTTGGTACTTTACAGAGGAGCGTTGCACTAAAATGGAAAGAAGTCAAATTAGCCAGTTGAAGCACTGAACAGTTTTGGAAGCTTTCCAACGGGAAGAAATTCAGCAGAGGCTATATATTAGAGGCAACGCAAATTGAAGAAGTGTTCGTGACTTCGTTCAGTTGGTGCAACTACATACTGTGGTAGAATTACTTTGAATATACAGTGCACCAACAGAGGGAAAAATGTAGAGATAGACGAAGCAATCGACCGCCATTAGAGAGGAGTTTTCACGAGTGTTGATTGCTGAGTCTAGATTAGCTTATTAGAGCATGTCCCTCGTGTGTGAGAAAAACAGAGAGTTTGAGAGCTACAATGTATCAATCTCACACACCCGGATTCATTCACATCTATTCTGCTGGTCGCGAGAAAACACTCAAAACAACGACGCATCTGAAGACGTAAAACTCTTGTGTATGTAGTCAGTCACACAGTTGAGGCTGGTGTGCATTTGTGGAGTCTAGGAGTTCTCACAGCTGCTGGTTGTGGGATTGGGTCTGTACACAAGTTGTAAGATCAAATCTTCTAGTAGTGGATCCTTCCGAGGTGGAAGAAGGGGAGATGTAGGATGTTGATATCCGAACTTCCATAAACAAATATGCTGTCTTGTATCGTGTTCTGTTATTCATTCAGCAAGCATTTACTTTAGCATTGCACGTTTACAGTTCAGCACGCATTCATTTGAGCATACGCATTACAGTTCAGCTTAGCATCTCATTTCAGCAGCACACAAGCACGAGTCTTGAACAGATTTTTGTTGTACATAAATCTGTTTGAGTTTTTTTAAAATATAGGATTCAGTTCTGGTATTTTCCGCATGATTTTTAAATCATACCAGATCTGTCTCCGGTGCTCAGATGATTTTATATGTTCAAGAACAACGAGCTATTGCAGCTCCAGAGTATCAGCAGCGCAAAATTTTAAAGTCTTTTAACAAAGCGCGGCTGCTGATCTTTTTGATCCTATCTTCGGACCAACAAGTGGTATCAGAGCAGGTTTGTTCTTGAATGAGCACTAATTTTAAAACACATGTGCTATGTTTTAAATGTTTTAAATGTTTTGAGAAACTTATTTTGTGAAGGCCAGATGTGTTTTAATGTAGAACCGGTTTCTCGCTTGATGAACTGTCGGGATGCGCGAGTCCCGGGCAGATGCCAAGCTTCTATTTTCGTTGTGCTGTAAGATCACTTGGAGCGAGGCTCAATGACAAGCACATGGGGCGAGATAGAAGAATGAAAAATCTGAGCTGTTCTCTGTACTGGTTTTTCATAATTTTGAGTAACTCAGTAGCACGTGTTATTTGAAATTTTTGTATGCTCTGATGTGTTTAGATGCGGATTTCAGCTGATGCAAAATTTTGAGATTAAAAATGTTTTGAGCTCATGTTATAAAAGACAGGGAGAGTGGCGTCACTGTCTTTGTTAGTTTAAGCAAATGCATCAGCTTCTGTTCTTAGAAATCATATACTGTTGCATATGGTGCTTCCCAAATGCTGTTTTTCGTTTTTCAAAGTTAAAACTCCTGCTGTTTCATTGTTTTTGTTGAAACAGTGTAGGGAGAGCTTTTTATTTTAAAATGGGAAGACCAGCAGATTCACTCTCTTTTTGATTCCCACAAAAAGGGAGAGAATTGTTAGAACATGCATTGTTCATTTAAGGTTTTGTGTAAATAAAAAAGGGAGAGATTGTTGGATCTGTTTTGACAGATCCTAATTATGTTTTGAATTACACAAAACCTATTATTGTGTTTCTAACAATTCTATGTGAAGTGTACAGGTTTTAGGAATAAAGAAGAATATCAGCAGGAAGAAGCTTATTGCGCAAAGAAGAGAAGCAGCTTTATTTAGTCCAGTCGTTGGTTCGCTATATAAAATCAGCAGTTGGTTTGGTGTTCATGGAATGAGCAGTTGAATTAGCAATGGAGACGTATTTCATATTTACTTAGCACGCATTGCACGTTTACAGTTCAGCAGTTGCTTATACTTGGCATACGCATAAACAGAATTCAGCACTTAGCATCGCATAACATCTCAGCAGCACACAAGCACAAGTCTCGAACAGATTTATGTTGTACATAAATCTGTTTGAGTTGTTTTAAAATATAGGATTCAGTTCTGGTATTTTCCGCATGATTTTTAAATCATACCAGATCTGTCTCCGGTGCTCTGTCTATTTTATATGTTCAAGAACAACGAGCTATTGCAGCTCAAGTTTGTATCGGCAGCGCGCAAAATCTTAAAGGCTTTTATCAAAAGCGCGGCTGCTGATCTTTTTGATCCTATCTTCGGACCAACAAGTGGTATCAGAGCAGGTTT
>KV015636.1:100696-130126 GCA_001598015.1 Dorcoceras hygrometricum
ACTTTCCAAGTGGTTACCATTTGTCGAGTGGATAAGTCCGAGGTCTTGGTTGTACTGATTAGTCCTCATGACTCGAAACGTCATTGAGACTCTACATGATGGGCGTCTCACTGACCCGTTTGCCGACTCACTTGGGGTCATAAGGCGTCGGGATTGGGTGAGACCCCGATGCATGTAGGAGTCGATGCATCGTTGTCGAGGATTCACCGCTCGCAGACATGCGTGGATATCCTATGCTATCTGAGGGGATAATAGTGTATAAATCTCTGGCCAGAGTACTAGAAGTGTTTTAGGTCAATGTGTTTACCTAGTTACACTCGCGATGTCACTATTCGATCTCCAAGATGTAAGCTATCGGATCTATAGCGACTCTCGATTTACCAATGGTCGTTGATCCGATCAGGATATATGGATTGAAAGGACCGTACTGTACGCTAACCACGACCAACTGGTTCTTGCAGGCACTATCAGTGATACCTAGGGATCATGGGGCGATGTTGCTAGACGCTCTTACCATGATCCGATGGGCAAGACCGGAATTGTGATTTCGGAGCCACAATGGTTGTGGGCCCACGGCTAGCTGTATCCCTGAACCATTGAGGGTCACACAAGCACTGGATTCGAGATTCTCGCACGGATACTCAGCTCAATGTGTTGAGCATGAGAAGAGGATTTTGGGGAGTGCGACTTCCTAAAAGTCAACTCGGGTCAAATCGAGATTTCCCGACGTTGAGGGGCAAAACGGTCATTTTGCACTGGGGTTTTGAAAAATGGGTTTTTTCAGATCATAGTGTTCAGTTTTGGAAACTGAATCGATCGGTCCGACCTGATCGGCGATCGGAGTTACGATGAAGTAACGGCGATAGGGATGAACGTAATGTTCATACTTTGGACCCGGGCCCGTTGGGCCGGTCCAAGACTAAAGCCAAGTCTATTTAATTAGACTTAACTTCATAATGACACACTACACTAATCAAAACCTTAACCCTAGCCTAAATTGCGCCGCCCCTCCTCTCTTCTCAAAAGTCGCCGCCGCCGCCGCCTCCGCCGCCCTCTTCGCCGGAAAAATGTTCCGGCCAACTTTTCGAGGAGAATCCGTCCACGCCGATCTCGTCAGGCCTTCTAGTGCAGGATGACGAAGGAGTCTCGCATCCGGTCATGGACCTGATTGGCGTTATCTACCGTAGTCTACCGTGAAGTGCCGTTTTCTTTACGAAACCGGTCGGAGCCAGGCACGAGTTGCCAGCAAGGTATTCTACAAAACACCCTATGAATGTCATAGAATTGAATTTTTTTTATCGTATTGATCGTATCCCAGCACATGTTTTTCGTTCTTCCGCTGCCTCGCCGGGGGGCGTGATCCGGATCCCAACATTCATCACCTTTACCGATGATTACTCTAGGTATGGGTACTTGTACTTAATGAAGCACAAGTCTGAATCTTTTGAAAGGTTCAAAGAATTCAAGGCTGAAGTAGAAAATCAATTAGGCAAAAGTATTAAAGTACTTCGATCCGATCGAGGTGGTGAATACTTGATTGCTGAATTTCAAGACTATCTGAAAGAGAACGGGATTCTCGCACAGTGGACCCCTCTAGCCACACCACAGCTCAATGGTGTAGCGGAGCATCGTAACCAAACCCTGATGGACATGGTTCGGTCTATGATGAGCTTCACTGAGCTTCCTACCTTGTTTTGGGGCTATGCGCTCGAAACGGCGGTGATGTTGTTGAACAATGTCCACACCAAGGCAGTGGATAAGACTCCATATGAGATATGGATGGGCAAACCGCCCAAATACTCATACATGAGGATTTGGGGATGTCCTGCTTACGTGAATCAGACAGTGGGAAATAAGCTGGATACGAGATCCATCTTATGCTACTTCATTGGGTATCCAAAGAATTCCATTGGATACTACTTCTACTATCCCAACGAAACAAAAGTGTTTGTTTCTAGAAATGTCACCTTTATGGAAAGGGAGTTTCTACTAGATAGAAAAGGAAATATAGTATAACTCGAAGAAGTTCGAGAACCAACTGAAGTACCAAGTGAGTCTCTCGCACCTCCAGAGCCAGTACCAGAAATGGTCGCACCTAGGAGATCCGAAAGGGTTCCTAAGGCTCCTGAGAGATATGGTTTTCTCCTTGAAGACGATCAAGGTGATCAAGTTGTTGGATCTGATCCAAGAACTTTCAAGGAGGCAATTTTCGATGCTGATTCTAATTTGTGGCTTGAAGCAATGCAGTCTGAGTTTGACTCAATGCATGCGAACCAAGTTTGGACTCTTGTTAACCCTCCGAAGGAATTGTTCTTATTGGGTGTAAATGGGTATACAAAAGGAAACTTGGGCCTGATGGTAAGGTAATGACCTACAAGGCATGACTGGTCGCGAAAGGCTACACTCAAAGGCAAGGTGTTGACTATGATGAAACCTTTTCACCACTCGCAATGTTCAAGTAGATTAGAATCTTACTAGCCATAGCCGCATGGTACGACTATGATATATGGAAAATGGATGTGAAAACTGCGTTCCTTAATGGAAACATTAAGGAAGAGATCTATATGATGCAGCCTGAGGGTTTCACATCTATAGGAAGTGAGCATAAGGTATGCAAACTTCAGAGATCGATCTACGGTCTCAAACAAGCATCGAGGAGTTGGAACCTGAGATTCGATGAAACAATTAAGGAATTTGGTTTCATCTAGAATCCCTAGGAGCCATGTGTATATAAGAAGGTAGTTAAAAGCGCTGTGACATTCCTTGTACTTTACGTTGATGACATTCTACTCATTGGGAATGATGTAGGAATGCTGCAGTAAACTAAAGTCTGGTTGTCTAGTAGATTTTCGATGAAGGACATGGGTGAAGCATCCTATATTCTTGGAATACAGATCTATCGGGATAGATCAAAACGGATGCTCGGACACACCCAAGTCACCTACATCGATACCATACTTAAGCGGTTCTCTATGGAAGAGTCCAAGAGGGGACACCTACCTATGTGCCACGGGGTCACTCTATCTAAGTCTATATGTCCGAAGACAGATGAGGAGATAGAGAGTATCGCACATGTGCCATATGCCTCGGCAATAGGTAGTATTATGTATGACATGATCTCGACTAGACCGGATGTCGCATATGCTCTGAGTGTCACGAGCCGCTACCAGGCCAACCCCGGCCAAATGCATTGGAAGGATGTGAAGGATATTCTTAAGTACTTGCAAAGGACTAAGAATATGTTCATGGTATATGGGGGTGGTGAACTGAAATTGGAAGGCTATACTGATTCTAGCTTCCAATGTGACGTGGATGATTCGAAGTCTACCTCTAGATTTGTATTCATGCTCAATGGTGGTGCTGTCTCTTGGAAGAGTTCCAAGCAAGACACCATCGCGGATTCAACCACTGAGGCTGAGTACATTGCAGCATCAGCTGCTGCTAAAGAGGCGGTTTGGATAAGGAATTTCGTCCAAGAGTTGGGCGTCATCCCTGATGGAGTTGGTCCAGTCTCGGTGTACTACGACATCACGGGTGCCGTTGCGCAAGCAAAGGAGCCTAGGTCTCACCAAAGATCCAAACATATACTGAGGAAATACCACATAATCCGGGATATTGTGGCTAGAGGTGACATAGCAGTTGAGAGAGTCGCCTCTGCGGACAACGTTGCTGATCCACTTACGAAGCCCTTGCTAGGACCGTTGTTTGAAAAACATCACGAAACAATGGGACTGCGCTTGATGAGTAGTTGGCTATAGGAAAAGTGGGAGATTTTTAGAGTAGATGCCCAACTAGCCAACTTGTGGCGTGTGGGTTTTATCTTTATTTATGAAATACGCATTTCTTTATGGCATTCTATATTTTCATTATGTTATATAATGTTAACAATTGTGTTGGATAAAGACCTAGAATGTACCATAGTGTATGTTAGATGTGATAGTGGATATGATGGCTATCATGAAACACATCTAATAGTCAATGTGCATTCTGAATACGTTCCTAGTCGATTGGGCCGTCAAAATGAGGATAAGGCCGCCCGAGCTTGAGACTAGCATCTGCGATGTGAAGTACCATGTTTCATTTGTAGGGAACATTGTGATGTTCTGAGCATGCAGATGGATAGTGACCTGGTGATCTATCGAACTACCCTCCTTCGGACTTTCCAAGTGGTTACCATTTGTCGAGTGGATAAGTCTGAGGTCTTTGTTGTACTGATTAGTCCTCACGACTCGAAACGTCATTGAGACTATACATGATAGGCGTCTCACTTTGACCCGTTTGCCGACTCACTTGGGGTCATTAGGCGGCGGGATTGGGTGAGGTCCCGATGCATGTAGGAGTCGATGCTTCGTTGTCGAGGATTCACCGCTCGCTTACATGCGTGGATATCCTATGCTATCTGAGGAGATAATAGTGTATAAATCTCTGGCCAGAGTAATATAAGTGTTTTAGGTAAATGGTTTTGCCTAGTAACACTCGCGATATCACTATTCGATCTCCAAGATATATGCATAGCTATCGGAGCTCTAGCGACTCCTCGATTTACCAATGGTCGTTGATCTGATCGGGATATATGTGTTGAAAGGACCGTACTGTACACTAACCACGACCAACTGGTTCTTGCCGACACTATATGTGATACCTAGGGGATCATGGGGCGATGTTTCTAGGCGCTTTACCATGATCCGATGGGTCAGTCCGAAATTATGATTTCGTAGCCGCAATGGTTGTGGGCCCACGGCTAGCTGTATCCCTGAACCATTGAGGGTCACACAAGTACTGGATTCATGATTCCCGCATGAAAACTGATCTCAATGTGTTGACCGTATGAGGAGAACTTTAGGGAGTGCGACTTCCTAAAAGTCAACAGGGGTCAAATTGCGATTTCCCACTGTTGAGGGGCAAAACTGTCATTTTGGACTAGGTATCTGAAAAATTGTTTTTCACATCATAACGTTCAGTTTTGGAAAATGAGTCGATCGGTCCGATCTGATCATCGATCGGAGTTATGATGAAACCGCAGTCATGATTCCCGCATGAAAACTGATCTCAATGTGTTGACCGTATGAGGAGAACTTTAGGGAGTGCGACTTCCTAAAAGTCAACAGGGGTCAAATTGCGATTTCCCACTGTTGAGGGGCAAAACTGTCATTTTGGACTAGGTATCTGAAAAATTGTTTTTCACATCATAACGTTCAGTTTTGGAAAATGAGTCGATCGGTCCGATCTGATCATCGATCGGAGTTATGATGAAACCGCAGTGAATTAAATGAACCGAATGTTCATATGGACTTGGGCCTGACCCAAGTCCAATGGGCCGGTTCAAGCCCATGTATATTTAATATATACAAGTCTTGTACTTAGGGTTTAATCACTACAACATATTACCCTAACCCTAGACCGCCCCCTCTCCACAACCTCACGCACGCCGCCGGCCGCCGCCTTGCAACGCCGTGTGCCGCCGCCGTCCGCCGCCCGCTTCGTGATCGGACTTGTTTCTATCACCGCGACGAGGTGATTCCGTCCGTGGAAAAATCCATCAAGTCTTCTAGTGCAGACTGATGGAGGAAGATTTATTCCGGTCGTGGACCTGATTGGAGTATCTATCGTCGCCTACCGACAAGAGTCAGATTTTCCCTGTGAAATCTGGTTGGAGCCAGGCGCCTAGACGCCAGCAAGGTAACAAATCTACGAACACCCTATGTATGTTTGTAGATTTATATTAATGTATTGAACGCTTTCCGGGCCAAGTTTAATTTCCGCTGCGCCCCCGGGAAGTGGGATCCGGATCCGCCACCGTATGCCGACAATATCACATATATAACAGGGACGATCGATAACCGAGAGCTATCCGATCCGTGGTTGTCAAGCACGGATCTAGGTCCAATCCTATGTGATATGCAGTATGCAAATGCAATCCTATTTCATAAGCTTCCAGTTTTACATGTCTTCGATTTTCAATATCTTTGAAGACATTGGTTTCAAGTCCATCGTTGTGGCTTCATCATAATTCCGATCGATGATCAGATCGGACAGATCTTCACAGTTTACAAAACTGAACAATTTTGAAAACACTATTTCGGACCACCTAATCCAAAATAGCAGTTAGGCCCCTATTAGCTAAATGGAAAGTCATATTTACCCAGTCAATTTTAGGAAGTCACACTTCCATCCTTCCTCCTACTATACTCAACAAACTGAGCACAATTTTTGTACGGAAATTGAGCAACCAGTACTTCTGTGATCCTCAATGGTTCAAGGATACAGCTAGCCATGACCTCACAACTCTTTATGACTCCGAAAATATATTTTCGGACTTACCATTGGATCATGGTAAAGCGTCTAGCAACATCGCGCCATGATCCCATAGGTATCACTGATAGTGCCTGCAAGAACCACTTGGTCATGGTTAGCATACAGTACGGTCCTTTTAGCAAATATCCCGATCGAATCAACGACCATTGGTAAATCGAGAGTCGCTAGAGATTCGATAGCCATGCATACATCTTGGAGATCAAATAATGATATCGCATGTGCTACTAGGTAAACCCATTTACCTATAGCACATCTAGTACTCTGGCCAGATATTTGTCACACTATTATCTCCTCAGATATCATAGGATATCCACGCACAAGGGCGAGCGGTGAATCCTCAACAATGAAGCATCGAGTCCTACATGCATCGGGACCTCACCCAATCCCACCACCTGATGACGCCAACTGATTCGGTAAACGGGTAAATGTGATGCACCTATTATGTAGATTCTAATGATGTTACAAGTAGTGAGGACTAATCTGTACAACCAAGACCTTGGACTTAATCCACTCGACAAATGATAACCACTTGGAAAGTCCGAACGAGGGTAGATGCTAGTCTGAATATCATCAAGTAACTATCCATCTGCATGCTCAGAACATCACTATGTTTCCTACCAATGAAACGTGGTACTTTGCATCGTAGATGCTAGTCTCAAGATTGGGTGGCCCTTATCCTCTTTTGGATGACCCAATCTACGAGGAACTTGTTTAGAACATACAGTGACTATTAGATGTGTTTCATGATAGCCATCAAATTCACTATCACATCTAACATATACTATAGTGCATTCAAGGTCTTATCCAACGATTTATAATCATAATAATGAAGATAAAGAATGTCGTAAATATGCGAATTTCATAAATAAAGATCGTTTTACACAGAGTCAACAAGAACCCACATGCCACAAGTTGGCTAGTTGGACACCTTCTCTAACATTCTTGTCATCTTTCTTCGTTTAGTACAGTCCCCAATAAAATGACCAGATCTTCCACAGTTATAACAGTTTAATTCAGTAGTGGTCTATTCAATTTTGTGAGATTTATTTGAAAAAGATGGATTTTGAGTTATTCTCAAGAATTTCCCAAAATTCTTAACGAAGAGGGACATTGCGTCATTTCTAATCCTTTCTACAGTCTTTTGTGGTTTTTTTTTTGCAGTAACAAGGGCCTTGGTTGACTGAGAGGTTTATGGCTCAGATTCAGCTCTTGTCTCTAGCAAAATCATAAGCTTTCAGATTCACGAACAGGTCGTGGAGCTCCAGCTTGTTGAGGTCCTTTGACTCTCTCATGACCATCGTCTTCACATCCCACTCCCTGGTAAGTGCTCTCATGACCTTCGGGGTGAGCTACCTGTTGTTGTATTCTCTTTCGAGTCTGGTCAGCTCTATCACCACTGAGCTGAATTTTTCGTCGAACTCAAAAATTGTTTCTCCAGACCTCATCTTCTTCGATTCAAACTTCTGCAGAGCTACTGTAAGCTTGTTCTCCTTGATTTTTTCATTGACCTCGCATATTTGGATCAACCTCTCCTAGATTTCTTTGGCAGTGGTGCAGGTCTGAATCTTACTGAACATATTATTGTCCAGCGTCTTGTATAGAATATCCTTTGTCATGTTGTCTAGGTTCGTCTTCTTTTTATCCTCAGTCGTCCACTCCAATCTGGGCTTCTCAACCCATTGTGTTGTATCAACAGAGATGGCTATAGTTGTATTTGGGTTCATTATCTTTATCGAGCCATCAGTGATGAAGAACCACATATCGTCATCTTGAGCTGTCAGGTGAGCTTGCATCCTTATCTTCCAAACATCGTACTCTTCCTTGGAAAACATGGGAATTTTGTTGTGTGAGATAGATATAATTAACAATTGCAATTTAAACGACTGTTCAGACACTGAGATTGTCAGGCCCGATGCGCTAAATCACAGATTAATTACTCAATTAATCATAATTACATGAAAGCATAGAAATACGGGCTAAAAAAAAATTTGTTTGGGCCTGAACTAAAAATCATTTCTTAAAATACGATCATAATCAAATATGGATTTTGACTCGCAAATCCAACAACATCAATAACGACAAATACAGGTAAAATACAAATACAGATCCTCAATATACATAATACGCAGGGCATCCCCTAGTTCAATACATAGTATAAATAACTGGGACTCAAAACGAGGATCTACCAGCTGACGCTCCACTCGATCCAGCTGGATTACCTGAAGATCCTGCAAAGGTCAACACAGATCAACGCAACCCAAAAACGGGAAAATAAAACGATGTCAAACCTCAGTAAGAGAGCATCTATAAAACCAGCTAACATATAAAACATGCAATATCTCAAGCGTGCAATGCATGATCTGGGTACCATGAAATCTCATCAGGTATCAACAACAATCCATGCCCAAAGCTCGGCAGTGAATCAATCTAGTAGTGGCCACAACGCATGTGGAAACACGGGTGCTACACATTATGTGAGGTCTGGGGCTCAAAAGAGGGCGGGGAGAGATCATCGATGCTGAGATGTTGCACGGACAATGAGCGGCTCCTGGCAGGCTTCTAGAGGTGAAGGGGCACATGAATGAACCGATCCCACATCGGAATGAGAGGGATAACGAGACTGGAAAGTTACAGATGTAATTGAGGTTAGTTGAGGAAGACTTATCAGATTTAATTGGTACTACTCATACCAACAAGGTGCATCTTCTTTTCGGAAGCTCGTCACTTAAGAATTCCAAAGTTAAGCGTGCTTGACTTGGGATAATTTTGGGATGGGTGACCCCCTGGGAAGTTTCTCAGGTTGCATGCGAGTGAGGACAAAACATGCTGAAAAGACCAGTGTTGGTACAGTGGGGACAGTCGTTAAATCTGGGGTGTTACACATGCCCTTCACATGCAGCACCAGTAGCTTGCAATCTATCTCTCAACCCACCGGTGTCATTCATGCTAGCTGAGGGGTGGGAGCTACCCAAGCGAACCTCGGGGCAATCGACAAACCTCACGGCAGGGAGTCGAGGGTATGAAATCCGTATCGACACCTCAATCATTTATTTTCAAAATCATAGATTCAGCATACTGGTACTATACAACGGTCGGTTCTCAAAGAAACCAGGCTCAATATGATATGTGTATATGCAAGGCAATTCCAGCTCATAACAAATGCATATAAATAACACATAGGCAAATCAAACAGAGAACCAGCGATTAACTGCACAACTAGACAATTCAAGCTAGCACATATACACGGCAGATCACGCCACACAGCAGCTCACATCACGCAGGAAATATTAACATGATTATATCAAAGCTGCTAGTATGAGCTTATCGTACCTCAAACTCGTACAAATACTACCTCAATAGATCTCATAGGGGTACACGTCCAGCAGCTCACGCATGAGAACACAGCTCCAATAGCTCTCGGTGAGCACCTAACAGAAGCTACTCGAACAATCACGTAGCTACCACCTGCTCAGCCATACCTAAACAGTTCGGGGACAACTATACTGAAACAGATTTGGGTGCTACCAACAACTCAACCCAAACCGATACCTCAAACAAGATATCCAGCTCTAATCGAAGCTCAGAATAAGAAGAAATCATTTACCCAAAGCTGCTTAAGAACAAAATAACTACTGGCCAGAAATCACGAAGATATTCGAACCCTGTAACTACTTCGTGCTCCCTCAACTCGACAACTCAAGTTTCCAAAATGGTATCAATCGAAAGATCTTAAGGAGACGAGATCAGCGCCACCAACCTTGCTTCAAACAGCGACGCAAATCGACGGTAATCGGAGGAAAAGAATTCAAGGGAACAGTAAGGGTTCGAAGAACATATATAAGTCGAACGCTCTCTGTGGAAGAAGATAAGAAATATCGGGTCTCAAATTCGCTAAGTGTTGGTCAACACCTATATGTATATATTCTCAAGTCAACACTAGCCACCGACAAACTCAGATCTGAGCACTCAAACAGCTTTGATCCTCTACGCTAACCAAATCTAATCACTACCAAACGACGTCACGCCGGGATCCAGTTCTTATCAAATCTAATGCTCGCTAAACGACCTCGCATCTATCACATGCCGCCAGCGCCAAATCTGGTATACTCCAAACGACATCGTATCGCTTATACTCAACCCGCGTCTACCCGGGTTATCTAAAACGACATCGTATCTTCTCCCGCTCTGGACAACTCGTTCATTCGCGCAAGGGTCAGATCTAGACACCCAGATTTTATTCAAATCTGAAAACAACGAACCGGTATCTCAACCCGCGAACCAAAACCTATTCTCACAACGCTTCTAATTCACTTGCGCGGGGTATTCTCCAAATCTGAACTCCCGCTTCTCCCGTTACACCAAATCTACCCAGCGCTTGGTCTCTCTTTCTCCCTTCACTCCACGATACACACCCGATTCACTTCCAAGTCAAATCCAAAGCTCCTTGACAGCTTACTCAGCACGAGATACCTCTCGGAACTAGATCACCATTCAGATTTGACAAATTCGTTAGTTACTATATAAACAATTCTAGCTTAATTCCCCAAATCTGCTCAAAACATAACATTAACTAAATCGATTAATTACAGTCCTCACATCCTGCCCGCCTTAAGAGATTTCGTCCTCGAAATCAAAAGGCAACTACAGATCAAAATCAAATGACTACCAGAAATAACCAGACAAAATACACAACTCTCCAGAATTTCTCAAAGCTTATCAACGATTTCGCACCAAGAATACCAGAATCAACTCATAACATCAATCAGCAAGCTAGAAAATTACCTGGATCAGTTTTGCGAATGCTCAAACAGCTGAGGCCACTCATGTCTCATCTTTTCTTCAACTTCCCAGGTAGCTTCCTCTCGTCCATGCCTGCTCCATTGGACCATCACCAAAGGAATAATCTTATTTCACAGTTGTTTCTCCTTCTTATCCAGAATTTGCACTGGATATTCAACATAACTCAGTGTAACGCCCAGGAAATCATAATTACGTAGAAATGAGTGCATGACTAGGGGCGAAAATCATTTTAGAAAATTACATGCCATTTTATATTATTTATTTATGATATTTATGTTGGATGGTATGCATGTCATGTTTTCAGTCTGATTGAGTTACGGACTCGTGGACGAGACTAGGGACGATCGAGATGAAAATAACTTGAGATTTTTAAGTCCTTGGATTTGTAAGAATAAATTTAATATTTTTAAGCAGCAAATTTCCAAAAAGTGGGGTTTTTATGATTATTTTTTAGGTGAACCCGTTTTTCTCCTATACGGACTGTTTTATTGAACTTTAATGTATTTTAAAATTTAGGGAGGCCTTTATTTCGAAAATTAGAGGTTTTTAAGCATGGAGTAGAGTTTTGATGAACTTGGTAACTTAATGGAGGGATAGAATAGTAAAAATCCTTTTTAATTTTCTTAATTAAACCTTAGGGTCATTTTAGTCACCCTCATTTTCTCAAACCGAAAACTTTTGCAAAACCTAGCCTCCACTCTTCTTCCTCACTCCCACGCCTCCTCCCT
The DNA here is from genome assembly GCA_001598015.1 of Dorcoceras hygrometricum. Classification (NCBI taxonomy): domain Eukaryota; kingdom Viridiplantae; phylum Streptophyta; class Magnoliopsida; order Lamiales; family Gesneriaceae; genus Dorcoceras; species Dorcoceras hygrometricum. The sequence goes on from KV015636.1 coordinate 112,540, forward strand.
CCCCTCAAGATCGAATTTCAAGAATTTTGGTGATCCAAGGCGGTTTTTGTCCCGATCCCGCGTCCTCTACGTCGGTAACTCGCGTATCTCATCTTTCTCCTAGTCAGGCATGTAATATCGATTCCTTTTCTCACTATTTAAATCATAATATACTGTTTTTTTAAAAGGATTTGCATGATTTGTATGTGTTTTGATTAGATCTATATTTCAGGTTTGAGATCCATGCATGCATCATATTTTTCAACACGTGTTTGATTCATTCTTTATATTCTTCGGTCATGGGTGCTTCATGGGGCTATTGTTTGGTCCAAGGGTAGCTCAGGTAGTTATTCCATCGAGTTAGTATCACGTAGGTCCAAATGGGAAGCGATTTGGTCAAGGAATGAATTAGTTATGAATTATATGATCAGCACGTGTCCTGGCTTGTAACCTGTACGCGATAGTAGAGTTGTTGGGGTCGGGTAAGTCTCTCTATGAAGTCTGTGTGGTCATGGTTGATTGCAGGAGCTAGCCCATTGAGTTAGGGTCACGTAGTCCAAACGAGGAGTGATTTGGTGGAGGAACGAAATATTTATGAATTTTATGGCTAGCACGTATTCTGGTTGAAGTCTGCGCACGGGCAATGGGTTTGCGGCCGTCGGGTTGGTCATGTCCTGAATCTGTTTTGAGTCTTGTTTGTTCCCATGGCTAGAGGGATGAGTTAGGTGATGTGGGTCATAAGAGAGAGTGATTTGGTTAAAAAATAGATTTTTAATGATTTTTATCGTTTTGTCGCTCGAAGTGAACCTCGTCGGGTCATTTTTGTGAAAATTAAGATTTCGAGTCTTAGGGGTTGCCAAAGTTCGTGGATGACTTTATTTGATATTTTAAGCATATTTTAAGATGTTTTCCAGCATTTTTAGAATTTATTTGATTTATGGGATTTTTGTCAAATTTTAATGTTTGATTTTAAAGTGAAAGAGTGAGTATTTTATAAACTTTTTAAAATTAAATTTTAAAGTGTATGGTCCAATAATTTAAGATTATTTTGGTCAAATGTTTTAAATTCTAATATTTAGTCAAAATTTTTATTATTGTTGACCTAATTTTATTTTCAAGTTTTAAAGTCAAAATTTTGGCCTTTGGGGTTTTATTTAGTCAAAATTGATCAATGAAGTATTTTAGAAAATTTTAAAGGTTAATTTCAAGTTTTGGGCCAAGTCATGTATTAAGTCAAGTTCAAATTTTAAGTTAAGTGTAGGTTCTTTTGGGCTTAGTTGTAGTGGGTCAGGCTCTTGAACCAGTCCTTGACCGAAGTAGAAAATGTAGAAGCCCGTGAATATATATTTAATTATATATATAGTATACTATGTAAGTTAATGTTATTAAAGGAAAGGATTAAATATATATTGACGGGTTAAGATTTTAAATTGCATGATTTTAAGAAATGCACGCATCATGAGACTTTATAAAACGTTTAAGGCATGTTCTTTTTTTGAGAAAAAACCCAAGGGATTGAAGTGACTTGTGGCAAAATTTAATGATGGGAGCTAGCCGGATAGCCGGGCCCAGGAATCCCCTGTTTTAATGTATTACGAGCCTATGGTTCCATGTGATCACGACATGGTGAAGTGGCATAGGAGGTGCTTGGGATCCCGAGGTAAGTTCGGGTGAACCGCACCGCCACGTACGTTCCGCCACGTATGTTGGTTTAAGATTGATCAATCGAACATGGTCCACACTTCATGGATACGACTCACACGTTTTTATTTTATGATATGTCATGTCTTATTATGTATGTTATACGATGACGATATGTTACGATTGATTTATGAATCATGTTTTACGATCATCCATGCATGTATGATTTAATGTTATTTTATTACACATGTGTGCTTGCATGTGATTTTAATTATATGTACGTTGCTATTTTAAAAGATAGAGCATGCTGAGCCTCCAGGCTCATTAGGTTTAAATGGTGCAGGTGATGATCCTGCTGAGTTTATCCCTACTGGCGGTGAGGACCTCTAAGCGCCTGCTACAGCTGTACCCCGTGGCCGCATTGATGTTTTATCTTTGATATGATACGCTTTTCAGATATTGGTTTGAACATGTTCCTTTTCAGTACTTTTACCCAGTCTGGTTTTAAACAGTATGGATGATTCTATGTTTTTAAAATATTCATTTATTTATGTTAAAAGTATTATTGAGGAAATGATTTAGAAAATGTTTAAAGTGAACGAGCCATACCTTTAAGTTTATTTATTCCGCAAATGTTTTAAAAAAATTTCTAGAGTTTGGTTCGTTTCGCTCAGAGTTTGGTCCAGCTCTACTTCATCGGTCCTCAGCACATGGGAAGGATCTGGCTCGTATTTCCTCAACATAGACACATGAAACACATCATGTATCGCTGCTAACTCAGCAGGTAATTGCAATCGGTATGCCAAAGATCCAATCCTCTCAACAATCTCAAAGGGACCAACAAATCTAGTAGCCAACTTATCCTTAAACCTGAATCTCATCACGCTCTTGAAAAGAGAAACTTTCAGAAACACTCGATCGCCAACCTGAAACTCCAATACCTACGCCTCTTGTTAGCATAGCTAGCTTGACGATCTTGTGCAGCCTTCATTCTACCTCGAATCAACTCAACCTGATCCTTCATATGCTGCACAAACTCTGGTGTAGATAGCTGTCTCTCACCAACTTCTTCCCAACAAATTGGTGATCTACACTTCCGACCATACAAAGCTTCGAATGGGGCCATCTCGATAGTCACTTGGTAGCTATTATTATACGAAAATTCCACCAGAGACAAAGAATCCTGCCAGCTACCACTGAAATCCATCACTACAGCTCGCAGCATATCCTCCAAAATATGTATGGTCCTCTCGGATTGGCCATATGTCTGAGGATGATAAGTCGTACTCATAGCCAATCTCGAACCCATCGCTGCTTGCAAGCCCTTCCAAAATCGGGAAGTAAATCTTGGATCTCTATAGACACTATCGAAACCGGCACTCCATGCAATCTAACCACATGGTCAACGTACAGTCTTGCCATCTTCTTCATGGAACACCTCACATCATAGGGAATGAAATGGGAGGACTTCGAAAGTCAATCAACCACAACCCAAATTGCATCACATACCCTATTCAATCGAGGTAAGTGAGTCACAAAATCCATGGCCACGTGCTCCCAATTCCATTGAGGCACTTCTAAACTCTGCAACAATCCATCAGGTCTCATTCTCTCAGCCTTGACCTGTTGGCAATTCAAACATCGAGCTACAAATCCAGAGATGTCATTCCTCATACCTTCCCACCAGTAGTGAGGCTTCAAGGCATGATACTCTTCTTCTCGCCCGAATGCACACTATAACGACTACAATGGGCCTCGTTTAAGATGGTTTCCTTCAGCTCAATCAAATTCGGAACAACCAATCTACCACAAAATCTCAAGCATCCATCAGAAGCAACAGCAAAATCTTCCGACTGACCATTTTGGGCCTTAATCTTCAACTTGTGAATATACGGGTTAGTCCTCTGTGCTGCTCTAATGTCTGCAACAATCCGTGGTTTCACCTGAAAAGAAGAAACCATGAAGTATTCATCTGGGTGAAAATGTCATCTAGAAGTCCCTAAATGCTCATGGACTTTGGATATACTCAACGACGTCAACATCGCAGGCTGGGCTTTCCTACTCAAAGCATCTGCCACTAAGTTCATCCACCCAGGCTAATACTGAATCTCACAGTCAAAATCCTTGAGCAACTCCATCCAACGACGTTGCCTCATATTCAGATCTGACTGAGTGAAGATATACTTCAAATTCTTGTGTTCTGTGTAAACCACAAAGCCAAATTTTCAACACAAAAACAATGGCAGCCAACTCCTGATCATGAACGGGATATCTCGTCTCATGGGGTTTCAAATGTCGAGACGCATAGGCTCACACGCCCGTTCTGCATCAAAACACACCCAATCCATTCAGAGAAGCATCGGAACAAACAATAAAACCTCCAGAACCCGAAGGAAAAGCCAACATAGGAGCAGTAGTCAACTTCTCCTTAAGCAACCGGAAACTCGATTCACATTCATCTGTACACAAAAATCTCCTATCCTTCTGGGTCAACTGCGTCATCGGCTTGGCTATTGAAGAGAACTTCTCGATAAAACGTCTATAATAGCCAACTAAACCCAAGAAACTACGGAGCTCTGAAACATTCCTAGGTCGCTCCCAGTTAAGAACTGTTTCGACCTTACTAGGATCGACTGAAATACCTTCTACAGATATGACATGACCCAAAAAGATTACCTTATACAACCAGAATTCACACTTACTGAACTTCGAATAGATCTATGAGTCTCTCAGTTTCTGCAACACCAATCTCAAATGTTCCTTATGCTCTCTGAAGTTCCTCGAATACACTAGGATATCATCTATGAAGACAATCACGAAACGATCGATGTACTCACTAAAGACGCGATTCATCAAATCCATGAAGACAGCAGGGGCATTCGTCAATCCAAACGGCATCAAAAGAAATTCATAATGCCGGTATCTAGTCTGGAACGCCGTCTTCACCACATCAGCGTCTCTAATCCGCAACTGATGATAACCAGATCGCGGATCGATCTTATAGTACACTGGATCCCTACGGTTGATCAAACAGATCATCAATTCTCGCCAACGGATACTTGTTCTTAATCGTTGCTTTATTCAGCTGCCGAAAATCAACACACATTCTCATAGATACATCTTTCTTCTTCACAAAGAGAATCGGAGCTCCCAAGGTGACATACTCTGCCGAATAAATCCCTTCTCTAGAAGATCACACAACTGATCCTTTAGTTCCTTCAACTCAGCTGGCGTCAGCCGATAAGGGGCTCTCGAAATTGGGGTTGTCCCTGGCACCAACTCTATGCTGAAGTCAATTTATCGTCTAGAGGGGAATCCAGGAATCTCATCCGGAAAAACATTTGATAACTCTCGAGTAATCGGGACATCGCTCAACTCTATCCGTGATTTTTGAAAAACGTCAAAGGCATAAATCATAAACCCAGAGTTCTCTAGTGACAACAGGCTAAACATCTCCATGGCAGATACTAGTGGAAACTTCGATCACGAATCATCACCGTAGAAATCCTACTTTTCCTCAATAGAGGTCTAAACCTCACTACACCATGGAAACAATCTACAGTCGCTCTATAACTTGACAACACCTCCATACCCAAGATACAATCAAAGTCTCTAATCTCCAAGGCAATCAGGTTAGCCACCAACACATTCTCATCAAATCTAATCACACAATCCAAAACCACTTCACGGGACATCAACCACAAGCCAGCAGGAGTAGAACCAGATACAATATCACATAGTGGGGTAGAGCTCAACCCACACTCATGCACAAATAAATCATATATAAAAGAGTGTGATGCTCCTGTATCAAACAAAACTCACGCAGGAAATAAAATATAGCACAAGTACCTGCAATAACTCCTCCAGGCATATCATCAGTTTGCTCTCTCATCAAGGCATTCACCTGAGCTTGCTGAGGTCCCGAAAACCGAGGTCTATAAGATCCTCCGAACCTAGACGGTTCTCGTGGTTGGAATCCTGATCGTTGGGACTAAACAAAAGGTTGCGGTCTCTGTGAAGAACCACCAGCCGAACCTTACTGTGACTCAACGCAGGAAATAAAATATAGCACAAGTACCTGCAATAACTCCTCCAGGCATATCATCAGTTTGCTCTCTCATCAAGGCATTCACCTGAGCTTGCTGAGGTCCCGAAAACCGAGGTCTATAAGATCCTCCGAACCTAGACGGTTCTCGTGGTTGGAATCCTGATCGTTGGGACTAAACAAAAGGTTGCGGTCTCTGTGAAGAACCACCAGCCGAACCTTACTGTGACAAATTAGAGGTTTGTTCTCTCGTCGACGGGCACGCTCTAGCCAGGTGCCCGATCTGCCCACACTTGTAATAGTGACTTTGAAATCCATGACATTGAGTGTCAGGCCCCGTGCTAATTACTAACAATTAACACATAAGAAGCGCATAAACACGGAAGCTTAAAATCAGGGCTTAAAAATTTTTCGAAATACAATAGGCCTGAACTTCAAATCATACATTCAAAATAACGATAATAAAATACGAGTTAACTCAAACTCCAACACAACAATTATATCAACCAAATAAAATCCCCAATACATGATAACACGGGGCATCCCCCGGTTCAATACATATCATATATATTGGGACTCAGGGACGCGGGGATCGACCAGCTGAACTTCCACTCTGCCCAGCTAGGTTACCTGAAACTCCTGCAAATGGGTAACGCAGACCCAAACAACAAAAGCAAGAAAAGAAGTACGAGGTCAAGCCTCAGTACGAAGAGCTATCAAAGCTGGTAAACATGCAACATGCTATAAATCAATGCTATGAATGCATGAGGGCTATCAAGAAATCGGATAGCTAGACCAGTCTATCAACTGGCAACTCACATCAAGCCTCTATACCACACTCAGCCAATCAGCCGGTGGAAATCATCGGTCCGTGATCATCGGGGCCCGTCAGCCCATCACAGATCGGTGGTAGACACTCGAATCCGGTAGTCACCACTCCGACGATAGCGTTGGACTTTTCGGACACGACTCAACAGTCGGCCAGTCACAACGTGGCACCCAATCAGGTAATCAAATCAATTTATCAATTCTGGCTCAAGATGTATGCAATGAATGTCATTCAATTTCAATGCTCAATGCATACAGTTTACCATACGTGAAACAGAACAGAATTCACGTAAGCCACATAACAGCAAATCACAACACTGAAAAGATAGACATGTTCACGCTCAACTGCTAAGGGGCCGCTCAATCGTACCTTCCTTCTTTGAATTACCTAACAGATTCCTCCTGGCTCAAATCACGCAGCAGGAAACTTCCTGGAAGCTGAAATCTGTTACAACATAGCTAATATCTTAGCTCAATTCTGCTACAAAATCACGCTAATCCTACGGCCAGAAGCATACTTCAATCCTATACTTCTACGCAGGCATTAACTACTAAAAACCGAGCTCAAACTACAAGAAATGCTCACCCAAAAGCTCACGCTAGCAGAAGAACGCACGCACAGACTTTCCTCAAAAACTTCGAAGTCCAGCAGCTTCGCGTTTCCACTTCCAGCGCAATTCAATCGTCTCAAAAGGGTAGCAACCAAAAGAGCTAAGCAAGGGGAATCCAGCGCCAATAAGATCTCCAAAAACAGATGCTGGATGCGACGGGAAACGGCGGTGGAAAATCACGGTGAACAGTAGCTCGACGAGGGTTTGGAGAAGATGATAAGAAATGGCTGGTTCAAAAATAATTCTAAGTGTCGGACAACACTTCTATTTAAAATCCCCCAAATCCAACGTCTGCTGATTAACAAAGCAGCCGACAAAACTAGCAGGTAACGAATCAGCAGGTACCAACTCTTTCCCTTCAATAAAATCAGCAGGAGCAAACAATAAGCATTCGCGAGAAAACGCTTCAAAACGACACCGTTCCAACTTATCAAAACGACGCCGTAGCAAGCACCAGCTGACAACAGCTCTCGCAAACAAACAACCAAGAGCTGATAACAGCTCTCTCTTCAAAACAATCTATCTGCTGGTCGCGAGAAATCACTCAAAACGTTGACGCATCTACTAAATCCAAACGACGTCACTTTGGTTACGTAAACATTGCTACCAACAGCTGATCTCTCCAACGAAAGGCTCAAAACGCAGCGTTTCAACTAATTCAAACGACGCCGCTTCTCAACATTCGTATTTGCGCGCCTGCTGATCAGCAGCAACCATCGCGACACAATCTACTACCAGCAGCAAGGAATACGTCACGCCTACTTCATCATATCTATCGACAGCTCTCGCGACTGATTCCACAAACCATCAGCTGATCACTGTTCACAAGCGCAACTGCTGAATTCAATAGTCAACACTCCAAAATGTTGACTAACGCGTGTCACTTCCTCGCTCAATCTCACGCTAAGCGCAACATCTGCCAGCAGCAATCTTCAACTCAAACTAAAACCAGCAGATCTTAATGCGTCACGCTTACATCTCCTCTGCTGATCCCAATTCCACCAGCAGGAGCTACAGTAAGGTTGACCTGCGTTGACTCCGCTACAAATAGCGTACTGCTAACAGCTTGCATCAAAATCGCTACGATCGAAATTCCCAAAATAAACGCAACGCTCAAAATCAGCAGGAACTTCGAAATTTACGTGATTAATTCCCAAATCAACTCAATTAATCACTAATCCCAATTCTCAATCCTCACATTGAGAAGTCATATGATGACCTCCGCACTGTCCACACGTCACTCATCTAGAGCCACTAACACCAGAGCTAAAGGAACTAGAAGAACTCGAATTCGATCGTCTCTTAAACTGCTTCCCTCGAGGCTTGAACCTCTGACGATTAGACTGCTGTGACGTCTGAGGAGGTAGGAAGTTGCGCCCAGCTATCGGCTAAACCTGATTCTGCGCTTCCAAAAGACTCTCCTAAATGTTCACCGCCCTATCCACTGCCACAGCAGAAGTCGCAGGAGAACCAGCACATCCGGAACAAATCAGGCCTCAAACCTCTCAGAAACTTGTTCCTCTTCGTCCTCTCCTGATTAGCAACGTGTGGAACATACGATAGAAGCGAAGAAATCTGTCTAGCATACTCGGCCACCCTCATGTTCCCTTGCTTCAGATTCTCGAACTCCCGCTCACGGTTATTGTAGTACGACTCAGGGAACACTTCTGTCGAAACGCTGCACAGAAGCTATCCCAAGAAACCAAAGCTCCACTCTCTCTCATGACTCGGGAAGTACCTTTCTACCATCGTTGAGCATGATCCCTCAACTGCAAAACAGCCAACTTTAGTCTCCTCTCCTGAGAGTACTCCACCGTATCAAACAACTCTTCCATGTGCTCTAACCAGCCTTCAGCCATCAGACCACTCTCAGCGCCGGTGAACGTAGGGGGATTCATCCTCTGGAACCTAGCTAAAACTAGCTCCATCTCGTCAATCTGTCTAGTCACATCTTCTAACCTCAACCTCTGCCTGTCTAGCTCTACGACGCAAAGGCACACTTTGCTGCTCAACATCCTCATGGCTTCTCGGGGCTCTAGACTCCCCAACTACCTGCCTAACGGTTCTACTTCTATCTCTCCTCGGTGGCATCTACCAAAACTTAGATGTAAGAACCAAAAACAGATAATTCACAGAGGCAAGCAGCACAATCACAGAGTTAATCACGAATAAAACTCAAACTCTGTGCCTAAACTCAAGTGTGATGGAAAAGAAATCGAGCTTATCCCAGTTTAAGCTCTGATATCAAAAATGTCTGGCCCGGTGCGCTAAATCACAGATTAATTACTCAATTAATCATAAATACACGGAAACATAGAAATACGGGCTAAAAAAAATTTTCGTTTGGCCCTGAACTAAAAATCATTTCTTAAAATTCATAATCAAAATATGGATTTTGACTCACAAATCCAACAACATCAATAACGACAAATACAGGTAAAATACAAATACAGATCTCCAATATACATAATCACGCAGGGTATCCCCTGGTTCAATACATAGTATAAATAACTGGGACTCAAAAAACGGGATCTACCAGCCGACGCTCAACTCGGTCCAGCTGGATTACCTGGAGATCCTACAAAGGCCAACACAGACCAACGCAGCCCAAAAAAGGGAAAATAAAATGAGGTCAACCTCAGTAAGAGAGTATCTATAAAACCAGCTAACATATAAAACATGCAATATCTCAAGCGTGAAATGCATGATCTGGGTACCATGAAATTTCATCAGGTATCAACAACAATCCACGACCAAAGCTCGGCAGTGAATCAATCTAGTAGTGGCCACATCGCATGTGGAATCACAGGTGCAACCCATGCCCTTCACATGCAGCACCAGTAGCTTGCAATCTAATCTCTCAACCCATCAGTGTCATTCGTGCTAGCTGTGGGGTGGGAGCTACCCAAGAGAACCTCAGGGCAATCGACAAACCTCACGGAAGGGAGTCGAGGGTATGAAATCCGATCGTATTTTATTTTCAAAATCATAGATTCAGCATATTGGTACTATACAACGATCGGTTCTCAAAGAAACCAGGATCAATATGATATGCGTGTATGCAAGGCATTTCCAGCTCATAACAAATGCATATAATTAACACATAGGCAAATCAAACAGAGAACCAGCGATTAACTGCACAGCTAGAAAATTTGAGCTAGCACATATACACGACAGATCACGCCACACAGCAGCTCACATCACGCAGGAAATATTAACATGATTATATCAAAGCTACTAGTATGAGCTCATCGTACCTCAAACTTGTACAAATACTACCTCAACAGATCACGCAGGGGTACACGTCCAGCAGCTCACGCACAAGAACACAGCTCCAACAGCTCTTGATGAGCACCTAACAGAAGCTGCTCGAACAATCACGTAGCTACCACCTGGTCAACCATACCTAAACAGTTCAGGGACAACTATACTGAAATAGATTGGGTGCTACCAACAACTCAACCCAAACCGATACCTCAAACAAGATAGCCAGCTCTAATCGAAGCTCAGAATAAGAATAAATCATTTACCCAAAGCTGCTTAATAACGAAAGAACTACTGGCCAGAAATCACGAAGATATTCGAACCCTATAACTACTTAGTGCTCCCTCAACTCGACAACTCAAGTTTCCAAAATGGTATCAATCGAAAGATCTTAAGGAGACGAGCTCAGCGCCACCAACCTTGCTTCAAACAACGACTCAAATCGACGGTAATCGGAGGAAAAGAATTCAAGGGAACAGTAAGGGTTCGAAGAACATATATAAGTCGAACTCTCTCTGTGGAAGAAGATAAGAAATATCGGGTCTCAAATTCGCTAAGTGTTGGTCAACACCTATATGTATATATTCTCAAGTCAAAACTAGCCACCGACAAACTCAAATCTGAGCACTCAAACAGCTTTGATCCTCTACGCTAACCAAATCTAATCACGTGTCACGCCGGGATCCAGTTCTTATCAAATCTGATTATCGCTAAACGACCTCGCATCTATCACATGCAGCCAGCGCCAAATCTGGTATACTCCAAACGATATCGTATCGCTTATACTCAACCCGCGTCTACCCGGGTTATCCAAAACGACATCGTATCTTCTCCCGCTCAGGACAACTCGTTCATTCGCGCAAGGGTCAGATCTGGACACCCAGATTTTACTAAAATCTGAAAACAACGAACCGTCTACTCAACCCGAAAACCAAAACCGTTTCTCACAACACTTCTAATTAACTTGCACGGGGTATTCTCCAAATCTGAACTCCCGCTTCTCCCGTTACACCAAATCTACCCAGCGCTTGGTCTCTCTTTCTCCCTTCACTCCATGATGCAAACCCGATTCACTTCCAAGACAAATCCGAAGCTCCTAAACAGCTTACTCATCACGAGATACCTCTCGGGACTAAATCACCATTCAGATTTGACAAATTCGTTAGTTACTATATAACCAATTCTAGCTTAATTCCCCAAATCTGCTCAAAACATAACATTAACTAAATCTATTAATTACAGTCCTCACACTAATACCACTTGTTGGATCAACATAGAGTTAAAATAATAGCTAGGGAGTACAGAGGGGGTATGAATGAACTCCTTTAACAATTTTTCAAGAAAACCCTTTTAAACAATTTTACAAGCCTTTGGCTTAACTCTAAACTGAGTTACCAGTTTCGAAAATCTCAGCGTGCTCTGTTCTTTTGAGTAAAAAAAATATGTGCGAAAAGAAATCGATTGAACAGTGAACAGAATAAGAACTGAAAGCAGTAAAAGTAAAGAGACGAGAGTTTGTTTATCGAAGTTCGGAGCTTAAAATCCTACATTTTTCGTTCTTCCTTGTTCAGGAAGGATTCCACTATAAAAATTTGATTACAGCAGCTCCTGCAATAACCCAATCGCAACAGTCGCAACTGTGAGAATACTAGCACTCTACGATATTTTACAGACATGCGATTTGTTCTGCTATTACAGTTATCAGCTCTGAGCTGATCAATCTACGCTCGCTCTTCACGCTTTCTTTTGATTTACACTTGAATAAGCAGACACTACAGAGTATGGTTACAACTCAGAAAAATGACTGCTTTTGGAAGCAAAGTCATAACTAATAAGATGATGAACAGTGAAGTTTTTGGTACGCGATAGAATTTTCAAGCGTTTAGTCTCTGTATCACGTGTTATGTTTCTTTCGTTTTTTTCTCTTTCGTTGTCAATTTTTTTTATTCATTTGAATCTTTAGTGTATATGTAGTTTTGATGAATTAAGACCGTTGGAGGATTACTATAACTGGTGCCTGACAATCTGATCTTCAGTTGTGACAAAAGGCTCTTTCCTCTTTTGGCTTTCAACGGTCTTTTAGCTCTAGCATAATTCAAATACTCTTTCAGCTCGGACAAAGTTCAGCTTTGTCCTCGCTTGTTTTGTTCTTGTACCATTTACTTCGCTTGACCAACTTGGCCTGATCTTATACTCTATTCCTCTGAGCTGGTCCTCTGAGCTGATCCTCTGATCTGGTCCTCGACTGAGACTTGTTTTGTTCTGCTCTTTGACTCAATCTTGCTTCTTCTTCTTCTCAGCTGATCCATTATGAAGCTCCAATCTGAATCTACTCTAAGCTGATTCCTTCACGTAGGCTCTAGTATGATCTGTTTCGCTCGACTTCCTCTGATCTGAATACGATGATCAAATCTGGATTTATCTATGTCGCTCTAACATGATCTGTTACAATCTGCTTCATTCTTCTTTTCACAGCTCTGAGTTGTGCTGCTGTGATCTGGTATGTGCTGCTCCAGTTCGTTCAGCTGTGAGCTAATCTTGACAATGCTTCCAGTTCGTTCAGCTCTGAGTTGCTTCGATACTGTTCTGATTCTATCTGTGCTGCTCAAGCTTAGACCTCTGAGCTGATCTGTGTCTGAGCTAATTTTCCATGAGCCGATACGCTATAAGCTTATCGATGCTTCTAAGTTGATCTTCTTCTTCGCTGAATTTTGCTCTTTGTTTATATAGCGCAATTCTTCAGCTCGCAGCTCTTGTCTGATTTGATCTGCTACAGTGTTGCTTCAGCTCGCAGCTCTTGTTCGATTTGATCTGCTTCCATCTTAGACCTGCGCACTCATGTGGATCGTTAGTAACATAAGAGTAGGTTTTGTGTTCATCAAAATTCGGATCTAATCTGTTACACAGATCCAACAGATAGCTAGGAGATCATGGGACAATGTTACTTGACATTTTACCATGGTCCGATGGGTAGGTCGGAAAATATGTTTTCCGAATCGCAAGGAGTTGTGAGCTCAAGGCTAGATGTATCCCTGAACCAATTAGGGTTACACAAGCACTGGTTTCCTAATTTTAGTACGGATATGGAACTCAAAGTGTTGAGCATGGTGGAAGGAAAAATTGAGAGTATGACTTCCAAAATGAGTAGTGGGATTAAACCTGCATATATAGATTTATTGGTCCGAAATTTTGATTTTGCATCATAATAACCAGTTTTGTAAATTGAGCGCATCGACGATATCTGATCGACGATCGGGATTATGATGGCACTACATTGAGGGACTCGAAACGAATGTGCAACATTTGATTCTAAACGAATATGCAGCATTTGAGTCGAACAAATGTGCAGCCTTTGAGTCGAAACGAATGTGCAGCATTTGAGATGAATGTGCAGCGTTTGACTTGAAACGAATGTGCAGCATTTGAGTCGAAATGAAAGTGCACAGTTTGAGTCCAACTCAAACGCTATCTCTAAATCTATAAATATGACATTGGGGAGACACATATATCAATCCATTGATTATTGAATCATAATTCTAGTCTTACCCCCCCCCCCCCTTCTCCTCCTCCACACGCCTCCACCTCCCCTTGGCCGCTGGCGCCGCCACCCTTTCGACGCTGCGCCTTTCCATGTGCGTCATGACGAGGAGATTCCGTTCGTGACAATTCGTTGTGCTTACTAGTGCAAGGAAGCGAAGGAATTTGGAATCCGGTCATGGACCAGATTAGGAGAACAAACCAGAGATTCAATCGTTGAAGGGCTATCACTGCTTCAAAACTGAAATAATCGAGCTGGGCGCGAAGTCGCCATAGGTAAACAGTTCAAACCACCTATAAATGGTTTAATTGTTTACATATTATGATTTACGTACGACATCCCCGGTGCAAAATTTTTATGCTGCCGTGCGCCAACAGAATGAAGTTCGGGAATGGTACAAGGATTTGCTTAAGAAATGCCCGAATCACAATTTGGAGGATTAGGTACAAATTGAATTATTCTACAATAGTTTGAATAGTCCGACAAGGATGTCTACAATAGTTTGAATAGTCCGACAAGGATGTCTAGTTGGAGGAACTATTTTTTCCCAAACTCGATATGAAATATATGAAACTTATGATACGCTGGAGCAAAAGACGAATAACAGCTTCCTAAATTTTTTTAGCCGGGATTTTCTAGTTGGATGTAATACTTGATTTTTCTTACTTGGGCCTTTTTATTACATTGTCCTTCTTTAAGTATCTGTAATTTGGTTTACTTGAGGAGACAATACATGTTGGCTCCTTTGGGAGTGTAATTAATGATTAATACTGTCTTAAAATGGGCCCATTTTTTGTTCTTCTTAATTGGCATGCAAAAAGTTGGGTAACCGTATTCATTTTTGTAAATACCCATGTACATGTTTACTAACTAATAAAAATAGTTAGAATTTGTTATATATATACTGGCTACCATTCTGTCTTAATTGTTGATTTGATTTGAGGTCCTTCAGGAAACGATGAGTAATTCATTCGGATGAGAAATATGAATTGTAAAATATAATTTCAACAATGTTACGTGGGTTGATTTAGTTTCAGAGTAAATCTAGACGGCACTATTCATGAAACGAACTGAAAATCTAAAAAAAAAAATTTGAATTAAAATACAGAATAAACATTCTTTTAAATTTATCATTCAAACATTAAAATCTTTTCTCAACATCACTTAAAAACATAAATAAATATATATTCCAAAATCACATCATTCATTCTGCCCTAAAATCAGAGTAAGTAAAAGTTGCGGAAAACTGAAACATGTCTCATTAAATTAAAATAAAAACATCTGAGTCATCACGGGATAGCAGCTGCGGCGGGCGCTCAGAGATCCTCACTGTTGGGGTCAGGATCACGCCCCCCGGCTAGGCAGCGGAAGAACAGAAAATAGATGCCGGGAGACGATCAATACAAAAACCTAATACACATCTATGACATTCATAGGGTGTTTAATAGGAATACCTTGTTGGCACTTGTGCGTGGCTCCAACCGGAATTACAATAACGCCGACTCTTCACGCTAGATTGCGGTAGATAACGCCAATCAGGTCCACGACCGGAGGCGGGATTCCTTCGTCAGCCTGCACTAGAAGGCCTGAAGAGATCTGCGCGGACGGATTCTCCTCGTCGAATTGGCCGGAACAAATTCCGGCGAAGCGGCGGCGGCGGCGTGCACCGGGCGACGGCGGCGAGGCTTATGAGAGGAGGGGAGGCGGCGGCTAGGAGCTTAGGAGACTAGGGTTTGTGTCTAATGAATTAAGTTATGAAGTCTACAAGACTAATTAAATAGACTTAGTCATAATCTTGGACCGGCCCAACGGGCCCGGGTCCAACGGGTGAACATTCAGTTCAACCCTATCACCGTGACTTCATCGTAACTCCGATCGCCGATCAGATCGGACGGATCGACTCAGTTTACAAAACTAAATATTATTATCTGAAAAACCATTTTTCAGAACCCCAGTGCAAAATGACCGTTTTGCCCCTCAACGTCGGGAAATCTCGATTTGACCCGAGTTGACTTTTAGGAAGTCGCACTCCCCAAAATCCTCTTCTCGTTCTCAACACATTGAGCTGAGTATCCGTGCGGGAATCTCGAATCCAGTACTTGTGTGACCCTCAATGGTTCAGGGATACAGCTAGCCGTGTCCCCACAACCATTGTGGCTCCGGGATCACAATTCCGGACTTTGCCCATCGGATCATGGTAAGAGCGTCTAGCAACATCGCCCCATGATCCCCAAGGTATCACTGATAGTGCCTGCAAGAACCAGTTGGTCGTGGTTAGCATACAGTACGGTCCTTTCAATCCATATATCCCGATCAGATCAACGACCATTGGTAAATCGAGAGTCGCTATAGATCCGATAGCTATGCATAAATCTTGGAGATCGAATAGTGACATCACGAGTGCAACTAGGTAAACACATTTACCTAAAACACTTCTAGTACTCTGGCCAGAGATTTATAACTATTATCCCCTCAGATAGCATAGGATATCCACGCATGTCTGCGAGCGGTGAATCCTCGACAACGATGCATCGACTCCTACATGCATCGGGGTCTCACCCAATCCCGACGCCTTATGACCCCAAATGAGTCGGCAAATGGGTCAAAGTGAGACGCCTATCATGTAGAGTCTCAATGACGTTTTGCTCAGAACATCACAATGTTCCCTACCAATGAAACATGGTACTTCGCATCGCAGATACTAGTCTCAGCTCGGGCGGCCTTATCCTCATTTTGACGGCCCAATCGACTAGGAACATGTTCAGAATATACAGCGACTATTAGATGTGTTTCATGATAGCCGTCATACCCACTATCACATCTAACATACACTTTAGTGTATTCTAGGTCTTTACTCAACGCAATTGTTAATCATTATACAACACAATGAAAGTAAAGAATGTCATATGAATAAATGCGAATATCATATATAAAGATTATTTCATACAAGAGTCTATAAACCCACACGCCACAATTTGGCTAGTTGGGCATCTACTCTAACAATCTCCCACTTGCCCTAAATCCAACTACTCATCAGACGCAGTCCCATTGTTTCGCGATGTTTTTCAAACAACGGTCCAGGCAAGGGCTTCGTAAGTGGATGAGCAATGTTGTCCGCAGAGGCGACTCTCTCAACTGCTATGCCACCTCTAGCCACAATATCCCGGATTATGTGGTATTTCCTCAGTATGTGTTTGGATCTTTGGTGAGACCTAGGCTCCTTTGCTTGCGCAACGGCACCCTTGTTGTCGCAGTACACCGGGACTGGACCAACTCCATTAGGAACGACGCCCAACTCTTGGACGAAATTCCTTATCCAAACGGCCTCCTTAGCAGCAGCTGATGCTGCGATGTACTCAGCCTCAGTGTTGAATCCGCGATGGTGTCCTGCTTGGAACTCTTCCAAGAGACAGCACCACCATTGAGCATGAATACAAATCCAGAGGTTGATTTCGAATCATCCACGTCACACTGGAAGCTAGAATCAGTGTAGCCTTCCAGTTTCAGTTCACCGCCCCCATAGACCATGAACATATTCTTAGTCCTTCGCAAGTACTTAAGAATATCCTTCACAGCCTTCCAATGCAATTGGCCTGGGTTGGCCTGGTAGCGGCTCGTGACACTCAGAGCATATGCGACATCCGGTCTAGTCGAGATCATGTCATACATAATACTACCTAT
>KV015637.1:10214-22750 GCA_001598015.1 Dorcoceras hygrometricum
GGTTCCTAGTCTTTTCGTTTGTCGCCCTTCTTCTAGGTTCTTGCTACCCCTGTCCCACCAATTCAGCTCTTTCCTCCTGTTGTCATGCACACATACAAAACAAAACAACAGCCGGAACACTCCGGTGAGAAACAATCTCAGTATAATCGACAGGTTCATGCAATAACATAAAGAATTTCATAACAAAAATATTAACTCAAAATAAACTCAACATATCCCTTCTCTTCAACTAAGAATTGATTCCATTTCACATCAATGTCATCAAGATTCGTATCCGATCTTCACATGGATATCCATCTAACGATTCAACTCAGACTTCGAAAATAAGGTCACCTCAGACCTTGGCATTATAATCAATTCATTTTCTCTTCGTATCATCATATTCATATCGAAATAAAAGATTCACTACCTGTGATGGATCACACATATAATCTCAAGTTCTAAATCAAGAACAGTAAATATCAAGTATGTGGTTTTGCGGGATAACTCAAGAAATATCAATTCTCGAGTATTCAAGTCCCTGACTCTCATGTCAACTATACCTGTGGGGACTCCGGGTTGCTAATCTCATCTTAAGGGGCGAATAAATATTAATCACAATTTTATTCATCTAATTTAAGCAAGAAGAAAAAGAAGATACAAAATTTTTTTATATATACATAGGGCGCGGGTGCGCTTAAATGATCCGAAGTTTTCTCAACTTGATCTCCTTGCTAGCAAAAGAAGTTTGATGTGGTATAACTCTTTCATTCAACTCAAAATGCATCTATAAGAGGTAAAAAACATCAAACACAATCTAAACATTCATTTAACTCCAACCTCATTATTTAGGATACATGAAGTCTCAAACATAAACTAGTACTCACGAGTAGAAAACATATACATGGTTCTTGTTTTCAAACATGTTTGACAACTTCATATATTACAAAACTTTTGCTAAAACCCGAGTCACCACGTGCTAATCTAGAGTTGAGCAGGCTGAGGTTGTCGTGCCCTGGTGAGATCTGTTGAGGTAGAATCTGAGGTTTGAGGTACGAATTGAGCTTCTGATTACAGCTTTGAGATAAGCGTGTAGTATCTTGGAGCATGAATGGTGTTCGGTGTATTCTGTGTTTTACGTGAAACAGATTTGGCTCATTGCTTGCATTATGTGTTCTGTTTTACGTGAATTATGCATGTGAAAATCAGATATGAATTTCTTGGCTTACATGCATACATATTGAGCCTGTTGATCGATTGAAACCTTATTTAGAGTCATGTTGTGATCGGCAAACAGATGTGTCGTGCCTGAAAGGTCCAACGCTATCATCGGAGTGGTGACCGACATATTTGTCGTGTCTGAATACCACCGAGCTATGATGGTTAATTGAGTGGCCAGACCTGAATATCATAGACCGATGATTTTCACCGACTGATTGGCTGTGCGTGGTATGGAGGCTCGTCTTTGATTTGCCAGATGACTCGTTGGCCTAGATGACCGATTCTTTGACATCCCTCATGCATTAATGTTTTGATTTACTGCATGTTTATGAGTTGCTATAGTCTTAGTTCTCTTCGTACTGAGTTTTGACCTTATATTTTGTGAGACTCTCTTCCCACAATTATTCTAATCTCATCTTATGGCGACTAATTAAACCAATGAATTTACTAAGTTGAATCTGGTTTTATACGCACACTTTTTTTTTAAATAACTTGTTTCTATCATATTCTTGATTAACTTTTCATATGCAACGGTGAGCTAAGGAACTCAAATTATGTCGTAAAGGCTGTTTATTTATAAACAGGGCATACATTGTACAATGATTTACACACTATAAGTTCACGTCCATAACTTCTGACCAGTTGTATTACAAAACCAGATACAACAAAGACTAGCAATACTTGTCCAAGAAACTAAACTAACAGTAGGTTCCTAGTCTTTTCGTTTGTCGCCCTTCTTCTAGGTTCTTGCTACACCTGTCCCACCAATTCAGCTCTTTCCTCCTGTTGTCATGCACACATACAAAACAAAACAACAGCCGGAACACTCCGATGAGAAACAATCTCAGTATAATCGACAGGTTCATGCAATAACATAAAGAATTTCATAACAAAAATATTAACTCAAAATAAACTCAACATATCCCTTCTCTTCAACTAAGAATTGATTCCATTTCACATCAATGCCATCAAGATTCGTATCCGATCTTCACATGGATATCCATCTAACGATTCAACTCAGACTTCGAAAATAAGGTCACCTCAGACCTTGGCATTAGAATCAATTCATTTTCTCTTCGTATCATCATATTCATATCGAAATAAAAGATCCACTACCTGTGATGGATCACACATATAATCTCAAGTTCTAAATCAAGAACAGTAAATATCAAGTATGTGGTTTTGAGGGATAACTCAAAAAATATCATTTTCGAGTACTCTACTCCCTGATTCTCAATGTCAAATTATACCTTCGTTTATCTCTGTTTTGGAACTGCTTATAACTCTTTCATTCAATTCAAAATGCATCTATAAGAGGCAAACACCATCAAACACAATCTAAACATGCATTTAAACTTCAACCTCATTATTTAGGATACATGAAGTCCCAACATAAACTAGTACTCAACAAGTAGAAAACATATACATGGTTTCTTGTTTTCGAACATGTTTGACAACCTCATATATTACAAAACTTTTGCTAAAACCCGAGTCACCACGTGCTAATCTTCATCTCGATCTATCATGGTTGTCTCTGACTCGATCCTGCCCCACCTATTGCCATGCACACATACAAAAACACAGCAATAGCCGGATAACTCCGGTGAGAATATAATTCCCAGTAGAAACAACATAACATGCAATATATCATGAGCATGGATGCAATGAATGTGGAAGGAATAGGCTATCAAATCTGATAACAATAAATCTTGGTTCTTGGGATCCCGGGGAAGAAAATCTCAAGCCAACCACCGACTCTCCCAATCGAGGTGGCGTCAAGCATCTCCATCCCCTGACTTTGGTGCAACCATAGTGAGTCATCTAGTTCTGGAAGTAAATCTACATTCCGTGCCACTCAACTATAGCCCTCCAAACGTCATTTGCACTCTAGGTTGTCCAGTCCTCTATGCTTTTCAAGGTAGAGTTCAAGCTGAATGCAACATAATCTTGATGCATTAATAAATCAATCAAGGCAATACATGCTAATCAAGCAAGTATAAACAAGTACATCACACAAAATCAGTCAAGTACTCAAACGAGAGCAGTAAGCATTCAAGTATGTGGTTTTAGGGAATTCGAGAATCGTATCTATCTCGAATGTTCTATCCCAACTTGATTGATGTCAATTTATACCTTTCAGTATCGATTCTGAAAGTGCTTCAAATCTGAAACATATATCAACAACAATAAGTTCATATCCAAATCTGCTCAACCACATATCAATTACCAAGGGTAGAAATCACTACAAACCTTGATCGAAACTTTACCGATTCGAATTCTAAAGTTCTCGAGTTTGATGACCTTGAATTCAAATCTGAAAAGAAGAATAATATGATCAAAATCAGAATTCAAACTCAATCCAATACACGGCTCAATCATTTGCCCCAAAACTCATCAATTCTCAAACCGACGGCGTAACGGCTAAAAATCGGTAGCCCGAACTTAAAATATATCAAGATATCAATCAAATACAATCCATATCACAACCATATCATCACTATAACAGCATAAGGAATTCGAAATCAGCAGTACTAGCAAGCTTCTTTTTCAAAGATAGCTCACAAAATCATAACTAATTCAAACACCGAACGTTTCTGAATCCGTCTTGGATATACAATCTTTGTCCACTCAAGCACATATATATACCATCATAATCTGATTCCATAAGCATCTCAAAATCAAAGCATAGTAGAACATAAGAAAACTTACATCAGAACAAATCATTCGACGTGAGGATCGCAAATATACGATCGCTTCTAAATTCTGACGGTCGGATGAGGAAAATCAAAGCTTGTAAAATAACCAAAATGGTGTGAAAATAAGCTGAACCTACTAACCGTGCAAATAGAGGTGAAGAGATGAAGATAGATATATATGCCAATTTGCAGTTTAGTCCCTGAAAACTCCTGTAATTGCAATTAAATCCCCGGACAAGTGATTTAAATCAAATTTAAATCCTAATAATTCAAGAACATTATATTTTAATTCCAAACTCTAAATATTCTTAAATTATATATTCTCGGATTAAAATTAACTAATCTCAGATTATTAAATCAAATAATCCCGGGCCTTACAATACCTTCGTTTATCTCTATTTTGGAACTGCTTCATTTACCACTTCTAACTCCTTATCACAAGAATTCCAGAGAAATTCACAGAATCGAATTCTGATGTCTGTAGCAAAAGTTACAAGGATTCGAATTCAATCTAATTTATAGGAGAAGATCTCTGTTTTCTGCAGAGTTCCCCATGCAATCCCGATGATTTCCACGTGTCATGCTGAGTATTTATCTACGAAAATAAGATATGCATACACCATTTGAACACATTCCTGTATCCATACATATCGCTAACCAGATTCCTCTACTATTGTTTAAACTCCACCAGTTGCTGTTCTAGATAAGCAGACGTTGCTACAGCAGGTATCTTACTACAGAACCCAATGTTTACTCTCAACAGATACCAGCTTTTCCTTTCGATAAAACCAGCAGCAACCATCAGACGTTGCATTTCTCTTCACGCCTCAAAACGACGTCGCATCAACTAATTAAAACGACGCCGTAGAGTGCCAACGACTGATGACAGATTCTCTCAAAATGACCAACTGCTGAACGCGAACAATTCAGATGACGTAAAGAATCACGTCATATTTTCTGCCAACAGCTGGTTTCACTAAATAACTCAACGATGACGTATGGGATACGTCACCATCGCTGCCAGCAGCTGCCACAAGCGTTACAATCAACACGCTGTGTTTCAACTTATCAAAACGTCATCGCCTCACCATGAGCGACTGGTTGCACGAAATAATTTAAACGACGTCGTAATGAATACGTCATACTCTCTATTATCAGCTGATCAACACCACTTCATTCAAAACGCTGAGTTTTAAACTCCATAAAACGACGTCGCTTCTCACAAGCGACTGGTTCCTCACACCAACAGCTGGTCACCTAGTCGCAAGAAGACCCCTCACAACGCAACTACTGATCAACGCAACGACTGGTTTTTCGCTGCGACTGGTTTTTCTCTACGACTGGTTTTATCAAAATAACCATGTATCACTCCTGTATCATCAGCAACTGGTCGTATTCTACCTGCTTTTATCAAAACACCAGGACATCAGATTCCTACCAAAATTCACCAATTCAACTTAGAATTTCAACCCGATTTCATTCGAATGAATTTCAATTTCGAATTTCGATTTCATTCGAAAGAATTTCAAATTGAAATGCAACATTTCCAGAAGAAATCCGAATCAACCAAACTTCATCAAAAGCTAAAGTCTGAAAATTCGAAATCATCAAGTCTAATATCATAATCCCGGACATTACATATTTCTTTTCCTGCTTTTGTGTTCTTGGGTCTGTGTTCCCCAATGCAGGAGTTGCAAGTAATCTGGCTGGGCAGAGTGGAGCTTCAGCTAGTAGATCCTCGCTTGGTTGAGTCCCGGTGTATTTATATTATGTATCGAACGAGGGGATATCCTGAGTTTCTATGTATTTTGGGAATCTGTTATTTGAGTTTATTTGATTACTCGTCTGTTGTTGGAATTGAGTAAATTATATTTTGAGTATGAGTATTTTGAATGATGATTTTTATTGTTCAGGCCCAATACCTTGAAAAATTTTTAAGCCCTATTATTATGCTTCCGTGATTATGTGCCTAATTGTATTGTAAATCTTCGTTGATTAGCAAGGGGCCTGACATCTTAATAACGATTTATATGAATTGTGCAGTGCACTTGATTTAGAAGTAAGGAATATATCCAAACTGGAACAGTAAGGGGACACATAAGCTGGTTCAATTGACGATATCTATGCTGGAACAATGAGGGGCGCCCGAGCTGGTACAACAGAAGTCTTACAGATTGCAGGGAACACCAAGCTGGTTCATCAGCTTGATACAAGAGAAGCACAGGGACCAAGCGCAGTAAAGTGAAGAGCAGAATGGTTCAAGTGCAGTACAAATGCAGATTAAGTCTAGCGTACAAGTGAGGTGTTCAAGTGCAGGGGCGAGTACAAGTACGGTGATCAAGTGCAAGTCTGATGATGAACGCACTTGTAGCCAGTTCATCATAGGGATCTCAGCCCCTGGGAGGACTGAATCTGAACTGGGTATTATATCCCAAAGAAGATGGGATATATTCACTGGAGCTGGAGTGCGGCTCAACCAGTGAAAGAAATTTGTTCTTGTCGATGGTTTGGAATAGGTGTCTGAATGGATCAAGTGAACAGGCAAGCACACAATGGCTCTTGACGAGAAGAACAGAGCCGAGCTGGTAAACCAGGTCAGGGAAGAGAAAACCTGATCAAGTATCCCAACAGCTGGATGCTTAGATGGGGAAGCAGAAGGCTGCTATAATAGAAGAAGCAACCAGTTGGGATGAAAACCAGCTGAGAAACCTGCTCAGAGAAGCGACCTGCTGAGTATGATGTGTGAGACCTGTGTTTTCGCAATCAGGTGTTGTTCGGGTTTGGACCAGCTGTTGGTCGATGTGTTTGGCGTAGACATCAATTTTGCCTAAGTGTTGGAATCAGCAGCAGTAGTAGTGGGATCAGTCGTTGAGTGATCGTGTCAATTGTTGATATTTCAGATGTTGCGAGTTGGTAGCAGCAGCAGCAATGCTGACGTGGATTTCAGACGTTGGTGTATTAGCACGTATCCAGCTGTTTCGAGTGATCAGATGTTGGTATGTTAGTTGCGGTGATCAGCAGAGAGCGCTAAGGAACTTTGGAGCGACGACGTTTTGCGTTCAAGAACCAGCTGTTGGTTTCGCTAGCGTGTTTATTAGCGTGCATCGAAACTACGTCGTTTAGATAATTTGGAACGACATCGTTTTGAGTGGAGCGCTTTGTATCAGCTGTTGGTTTTGATAGACATCAGCTGTTGAGAGATCTCATGCGTTGTGACTGCTGGTTTGTGAATCAGCTGTTGACGTGTTCCTCTGCGACGTCGTTTGGTTAAGTTGGTGCAACGCCGTTTAGCTTTAGCATTTTTTGAAAGATTCAATTGCTGGTTAATATATTAACGATAGGAAAAAGCTGATGCGAGATTCCTGCTGGTTGGGAATATTGGTTGTGACAACTGATTTTGTATGTGGATCTATTCCAGTTTCTATCTGCTGTTTGAGTAGTGTATTTAAGACAAGACTTGTCTTCGATTGTTTAACAGATCCCATACTTAGAAATATTTCCCGATCGCAAATCTTGTCGCGAACCCTAGTTACTGTTCACAGTAACATTATCCGTCCTAATTTCCGGTGGTAGACAACTCCGACGAGAGTGAGAGTGGTAGCGTTGGACTCCTCTCGCTAAGGCGCTTCGTTCTATACATCTTTGGAAGGCGTTGGAGGAGCTGGAAGAGGATCTTAGGATCGCTAAGACACCTCCCTTGTGTAGTTTTCTAGCATAAGCGTTCCCTGCCATGCCAGTAGTTTCGTAGGAATAAGTAAAGATGCTACCTTTAAACTTTGTTAGAGCTTTCCGTTGAATTAGGAAGGTAGATGAGCGTTGGTGGAGTTGTAGCTCCCAGCTGCTGTTATTTTACGTTTCGGCTTTTGAGTAGTGGCTTTTGTTGATATAGCAGGTGACAAATCTGTGTTGCTCGGATTTTGATTGTAGCAGCTGTGTGTGGTAATTATAGCTCAGAAGCTGGTGAGGTACGGATGTTGCGCTTGTATTACGGCTGAATTTGGCATGTATATTATGTTTGATTGTTGTTTTATATGTTGTTCAGCTGTTGCATTGCATACGCATGATCATTTCCCTTTCAGCTGTTGTAGTCGTGCTTTGTTGTTGCTCTGTTTTCTTACCATGATGCGAGGCGAGCGGCAATACCGCACTCTCATCTCCCTTCTGGTCTGTTAGCCCTCATGCGCCGAGTGGTTAACTACCACAGTTCATGGGTTGGGCAACAACAGGTTGAGTTATTGATGCATCTGGTTTTTAGTTGTGGTGTAAAGATGAGCGGGTAATTCCCGTGTGCTTGTACACACACCAGTGGCCACTAACCATTCTTCGCAGAATCTGTTGTCAGCTGTTGAATTCCTTGGCTCCGTTTCTTGGTTGTAGCCTTCGGCTGTTGCATTGTCTTTCATGCATAGCATTAGCATTATATCTTTTGCTATTCATTGTTGTTTTATAGTTGCTCTCCAAACTGGGGTTTAACCCCGAGGTCCCTCTGGGGCTGTTGTGTTTGTTTGCCTATTTGTTGTTCTGGTTTCCCAGGTTATTCCGCTGGCCGTGGCTTTGAACCAGCTGGAGGTGCCCCAGGATGTAGATAGAGTGTCCCAGTTATGTATATCATCTATATGCACTGGTATCACCGTTGGTGGGATGTCTCGGTGATGCTTAGATCTATATAGTTGTCAGTCTCTTGGTACTTGTGTTGTATTCAGCTGTTGGGCATTTGTTGTACTTGAATATTTGTGCTGTTGTGGATTTATAAATTGGGATTATTTTAAGTGTTTTGTATTTTAAATTATGTTATCTTTCAGTCAGGCCAAAAGCAAAAAAGTAAAAAATTTAACCCCTTTTTGGTAGCTTCCGTTTGTGTTTGCGTGGTTTTACTCTGATGTGTTCACGAGGCCTGACATTTTTGGTATCAGAGCTTAAGCTGGGATAAGCTCGATTTCTTTGTTCACACTTGAGTCTAGGCACAGTGTCGTGTGTTGTTTGTGCTTGACTATGTGATTATGTGTTGCATATTGGTTGTGTTATGTGATTTCTATGCTGTACTTGTTCTGTGTTTTCTTATCCTGTTTAGTGCCTTCGTAGAGAGATGCCGCCTAGACGTAGGGGTAGAGGTAGAGGGCAGTTCCACGACGAGTCTGGAGATCAGAACGAGGATCAGCGTAGTTTCCCTTCCCGTGGTCGTGGTAGACGTGAAGAGGATGAAGTTGACAACTTAGCAACTCATGTGGAAAGCATGGAGATTGTGATGGCTAGGTTCCAACGGATGAGTCCCCAGATCTTTAACGATGACGAGTCTAGCGAGGATGCGGATTCGTGGTTGCAGCACATCACTGGTTTGTTCGATCGTGTTCAGTACGATGATGTGCTTTGGTTGAGTTTGGCGACCTTCCAGCTGAGGAAGAGTGCGGAGCGTTGGTGGCGTGGTGCTTCAAGGACGCTAGAGGAGACCGGTGTGGAGATATCTTGGGATAGCTTCTGTGTTGCCTTTCGGCAGGAGTACGTCCCGGAGTCGTATGTGAACGCCCGTGAGCGGGAGTTCGACAACTTGGAGCAAGGTAAGCGTGAGTATGCTCGTAGGTTTTCTCTCTGTTGGCATATGTCCCGCATGTTGCTGGCCGGGAGAGGGCCAAGAGGACCAAGTTTATTGAGGGTTTGAATGAAGAGTTGTATACTTTGGTTTTGTCGAGTAAACCAAAGAGCTATGCAGAGGCTGTGGATAGCGCTGTTGATATCGAGGAAGGTCTGCGGAACCGGAGGTCACGTGCTAGGCCTCAGGGTGCTCAAGGTGGTCGTCCCGTTGTCTAGGGAATGCAGTCTTCCCAGTCTTCACAGTCAGCTCATCAACCCCCACAGCAACAGCAGCAGCAGTTGGCTCAGCAGTCTGGCCATCAGAGGTTCCGACCTCGTGGCCATCAGTTTAAGAAGAAGTCTGGTTCTGGTTCTTCTGGTTCTGGCAGCTCTAGTAGCAGTGGTTCTAGGGCAGAGTTTTGTGGCTTCTGTGGAGGCAAGCATTCGTCGACTCACTGCGTTGGTGTGCAGGGCTCTTATAATATCTGTGGTCAGTATGGGCATTTCGTGAGGGTGTGTCCGTCGGCCGGATCGCAGCAAGCCGCAGCCCCACCTCAGGGTCGAGGAGGATCGTCTAGGGGTCATTCCCCTCAGTTCCCGCAGCCTAGGGTTGGAGAGACGCAGTTTAGGCCGTTTCAGTTGCCTGGTCCGTCGCGTTTCGGAAATTCGTCTCAGCAACATTTCTCTGGACCCCAACATGCTCAAGTGAATGCCATTACGAGGGAGCAAGTGGAGGGCGCGCTGAGCGGAGTGATTGCAGGTAACTGTTCTGCCTTTGATTTTCCTGCACGAGTGTTGTTTGACACTGGCGCATCGCATTCATTTATTGCTGATTCTTTTGTGATCGAGCATGGTCTGCATACCTTTTCTTTGCATGATGTGGTGTCTGTTTCTACTCCTGGCGGTGGTAGCTTGTTCTCCCAAGAAGTTTTGTTGGATGGCGTTCTGAGGTTTGGCGAGCATGTGCTAGTGGCGAATTTGTTTCGTTTGATGTTGTGGGATTTCGACTCCATAGGGGGAATGGACGTGTTTTCCAGCCATAGGGCCTCTGTGGACTGTTTCCATGGTATTGTGCGTTTTAGGCCTCAGTCCGGCGAGAAATTGAATTTCTACGGTGCTGATTCTCAGTCGAAGATTCCGTTGATCTCTGCGATGGAGATGTTCAACTTGTTGTCGGCGGAGAACGCTGGTTTTATGGATTATGCGTTGGATGCATCTTCTTCTTCGCATGTGCAGCTCAGCGACGTTCCACTGGTGCGTCGTTTTCCTGATGTGTCGCATGTGCAGATCAGCGATGTTCCAGTGTTGCGTCATTTTCCTGATGTGTTTCCGGAGGAGATTCCTGGTTTTCCTCCGAGGAGGGAGATTGACTTTAGCATTGAGTTGGTGCCTGGCATTCCGATTTCGCGTGCACCATATCGATTAGTGCCTGCTGAATTGAGAGAGCTCAAGGTGCAACTGGATGACTTGCTAGAGAAAGGTTTTATCAGACCTAGCATATCGCCGTGGGGAGCGCCTATTTTGTTTGTCAAGAAGAAGGATGGCACAATGAGAATGTGCATTGACTTCCGTTAGCTGAACAAAGTTACCGTGAAGAATAAGTACCCGTTACCGAGGATCGACGATTTGTTTGACTAGTTACAAGGTTCTTCTGTATATTCGAAGATCGATATACGTTCAAGGTACCATCAGTTGAGAGTTAGAGATCAAGATGTCGCGAAGACTGCTTTTCGTACTAGGTACGAGCATTTTTGAGTTTCTGGTAATGCCTTTTGGATTGAATAATGCTCCTGCAGTCTTCATGGATTTGATGAACCGAGTCGTCCGCGAGTTTATAGATCAGTTTATGATCGTGTTCATCGACGACATCCTGGTGTATTCGAAGACTCATTTGGAGCATAAGGAGCATTTGAGAGTTGTTCTTCAGACGTTGAGAGACTCGCAGCTGTATGCCAAGTTTTCTAAGTGCGAGTTCTGGCTGGATCACGTCGTGTTTCTGGGTCTTGTGATTTCAGCGGATGGCATTTCTGTGGATCCCAGTAAGGTTGATGCTGTTTTGAACTGGGAGCGACATAGGAATGTATCTGAGGTTCGTAGTTTCTTGGGTCTGGCTGGCTATTACCGTCGTTTTATAGAGCGTTTCTCTAGTATAGCTAGGCCGATGACTCAGTTGACTCGGAAGGACAAGCGGTTCGTTTGGACTGAGCAATGCGAGAATGCTTTTAAATTGCTCAAGGAGAAGTTGACTACTGCGCCTGTGTTGGCTTTGCTGTCTGGTTCAGGTGGCTTCTTCGTTTGTTCCGAATCTTCACTCAATGGATTGGGCTGTGTGTTGATGCAGCATGGCCGAGTCATTGCGTATGCCTCTCGGCAGTTAAAACAGCACGAGACTCGTTTTCCAGTTCATGATTTGGAGCTAGCAGCTGTAGTTTTTGAGTTGAAGATTTGGCGCCACTATCTGTATGGCGAGCAGTTTGTGGTGTATTCGGACAACAAGAGTTTGCAGTATTTGTTTTCGCAGCCTGACTTGAATATGATACAGCGTAGATGGATGGAGCTGCTGAAGGATTTTGATTGTGAGATCAAGTACCAGCACGAGAAATCGGAGCTGTGTCAGGCACCAGCTCTATGCTGAAGTCAATCTCCCGCCTCGGAGGGAAACCAGGAATCTCCTCCGGAAACACATCCGGGAAGTGTCGCACCATGGGAACGTCACTGAACTGAACGCGGGAAGAAGAAGAAGCATCCAAAGTGTAGATCATAAAGCCAGCATTCCCCAAAGACAACAAACTAAACATCTCCATCGCTGAGACTAGGGGAATCTTCGATCTAGAGTCCTGGCCGTAGAAGTCCCACTTCTCGCCAGAAAAAGGCCTAAAGCGCACAATCCCATGGAAGCAGTCCACGGAGGCCCTATAGTTGGACAGCACATCCATCCCAACTATGCAATCGAAATCCAAAGCATCAAACGGATCAAGTTCGCTAACAAGACATGCTCACCAAACCGCAACACACCATCCAACAAAACCTCCTGGGAGAACAGGCTCACACCACCAGGGGTAGAAACAGAAA
>KV015637.1:28178-55614 GCA_001598015.1 Dorcoceras hygrometricum
GACTGGATTACCAAGGACTGTTCAAGGATATAACTCCATTTGGGTTATAATTGATCGACTCTCTAAGTCTGCTCATTTCTTACCAGTTAAAACAACATATGAGGTGAGCAGGTACGCAAAATTGTATGTTAAGGAAATAGTGAGACTTCACGGTATTCCAGTTTCTATTGTATCAGATAGGGATCCTAAGTTTACATCAGCCTTTTGGAAAAGTCTACACAAGGCTATGGGTACAAAATTGACATTTAGTACTGCGTTTCACCCCCAGATTGATGGGCAATCAGAAAGGGTGATTCAGATTTTAGAAGATTTGCTCAGAGCATGTATTGTGGATTTTTCAGTAGGTTGGGATGCAAATTTGCCACTGGTAGAGTTTGCCTACAATAACAGTTTCCAAGCTTCGATTCAAATGGCTCCATATGAAGCTTTGTATGGCAGAAAGTGTAGAACACCACTTCATTGGGATGAAGTTGGTGAAAGAGCTGGTTTGGGACCAGATGTTGTGGAACAAACAGCAGCAGCTGTTAGAAGAATAAGAGAAAGAATGAAAGCTGCTCAAAGTCGGCAAAAAAGTTATGCAGATAATCGAAGAAGGGAACTGAATTTTGAAACAGGTGATCAGGTATTTTTGAGAATAGCTCCAATGAAAAGAGTTATGCGTTTTGGAAAGAAAGGAAAGTTGAGTCCAAGGTATATTGGACCATACGAGATTCTAGAGAAGGTAGGAACGCTCGCCTATCGACTAGCACTGCCTCCACAAATGTCAGCAGTGCACAATGTTTTTCACGTATCAGCTTTGAGGAAATATATTCCCCACCCTTCGCATGTGCTGAGTTATGAGCCAATTCATTTAGCACCAGATTTAAGCTACGAAGAGCGACCAGAAAGAATTCTCCTCCGAGAAATTAGAAGATTAAGAAACCGTAGTATTCCTATGGTTAAGATACAATGGTCCAACCAGTCGGAGCGAGAAGCGACGTGGGAAACAGAAGCTGATATGCTAAGCTTATATCCATATTTATTTGGTACGTAAATTTCAAGGACGAAATTTCAATAAGGAGGGTAGAGTTGTAACGCCCCAAAATCCATAGGACCACATTTATACATTTTATTGATCTCATGGGCCAAATTGGCAATTTTAAATGTTATGTATTTGCTGATTTTAAAAAATTTCAGAAATGAGATGCGCTGCGGCTGGTACCAGCAGATGACTCCAAAGAGTGATGCACGAGCTGGTTTAAAACGCTTGAAAAATATTTTAAGAAGGACAAATGAATTCTTTTGAAAAAGGTTTGGTGTTTTACAAATTAAAATGATATGAAGGGAATTTTACTAAATTTTAGAAGTGTGTCATGCTTGATTTCACAAGTAGCTTGCCACTAATCCCTTTCATATAAAAACATGTTTTCAAAGTAAGATTTTTTCCATTTTGCAAATAAAAGTCTTAAAGTGTTCTTCAAAATATTTCCAGAAGAGTTCGTGCGTTGCTCAAAGGGAGGATTTCTGCAGAATTAACTGTTGTCGC
Organism: Dorcoceras hygrometricum; assembly: GCA_001598015.1. Lineage (NCBI taxonomy): Eukaryota > Viridiplantae > Streptophyta > Magnoliopsida > Lamiales > Gesneriaceae > Dorcoceras > Dorcoceras hygrometricum. The sequence goes on from KV015637.1 coordinate 29,704, forward strand.
AAAGCTTTGTTAAGGCAAGTAAAAGCTGATCCTTTGCTACACCATTTGAAGCATATATTGTTGTTATATGGATCTGCTTGCCTGTATGTTTAAGATATGTTTAAAAGTTCATATTTGAAATGATTTAGACATGAAAAGGAAAGAAAGATGGGTTCGAAAATGATGTTTTGATGGTTATGATGCTTCCAAAATGTTTTCCAGAAAATTATGAATGTTTCAAAGAACTGAGGATTCGAGTTTATTCCCAGAATGTTATGAATGTTCTTCTTTCAGTAATTGTAATATCAGAATTTGATAACTGTGTAATCGGTAGTTGCTGGTTGAATCATTATAAAGTATGGTTTGATAGGCAACGGCTGATGGCATAGTTGTTATTTTGATGTTACAAGTGTCGAGTTATGTTTCAGCAGCTGTATCTCCTTGTTAAGATTCAGCAGCTGCATTGTTATAATGTTTACGAATGTTCTTCCTTTGTGTTGTAATGTCGGGATTCGATGACTGTGTAATCGGTAGTTGCTAGTTGAATCAGTATAAAGTCTGGTTTAATAGGCGACGGCTGGTAGCGTGATCATTGTTTCAATATTACAAGTGTTTTCGTAAATTCCAGCAGATGCACTGTTCATCAGCAGGTGCATCTTTCCTTGATAAAATCAGCAGTTTAACTTCTTTGTTGAAAATCAGCAGCTGCATTGCTATCGTAAAACCAGCAGCTGCATTCTTTTGTTAGAATTCAGCAGTTGCGTTGTTTTCATAAAATCAGCAGATGCATTGTTCACCAGCAGATGCATTCCATTGTGATAGTTCAACAGTTGCTTTATTCGTTTCCAAGTACTGTTCATTTCAGCTGGTATTAGTCTTGCGACTGGTACTATTCATTTATATATACGTGTTATCGCTTTTTCTTGAAACTGGTTGATTAGCGTATTCCTTGCGACTGATCGATGCGCTAACGACGTCGTTTCTTTAAGTTATAAAATATCAGCAGATAGTCATTCATCGTATCTGTTATTTAATTCAACGACATAGTTTCATTTAAATAAGATTGTCTTAGTAAGAGATCTTGCAGCTGGTTTCTGTTTATTCCAGCTGGTTCATTTTAGAGATATTTGCGAACAGCAGAGATCTGTTTCGTTTCATAAGTGCTGTTCCATTCTCTTGCGACTGGTTTTCTTTTTACCAGTTTCATTTCAACGATATGTTTCCAAAGTCGAATTCGATACTCAGTAAAGTTTTAAAAATGGGAAGCAAATGTTTAAAATGATGGAACCCGATGATTTACAGAAATTCAAGGAATGTTTTACGAAAGGAAGTAATGGAACAAAGTTTATTTTAAGATTATGGCATAGATAGTTGATGGTCACCAAGGAGAAGGGTGAGAAGTTGTCTAGATGTCGACTGCCCTTTCATAATGAGCTATATGCTAAAACTGATATCGGGAGTCATTTTGATCAAAGTGCAACACGGACCATGAGGAGCTTATATGCCATAGTCTAAAGAAAAAGGAACTGATGTTAGAGCTGGGATATTATCCCCTGTCTCTAAGATTACGAACGAATTGTTTATGAAATGTTGATGTATGGCCAGTTGTCTGCCTGCGTTAAATGAAATTGTTAATATTCAGGTTTTACTTGCTGAGTCTTTAGGCTCACTAGCTTTTAAAATGGTGCAGGTGCGACAACTGGAGAGCGTACAGAAGGTGAAACTTGAAATACAGCCGCTGGGTGGTGTTGTGTTTATCCAAGGCCTACGTTTTCCGTGTCTCAGTTGTATCGTTTTGATTTAAATTGTACTGTATTAGATCAGTAGCAACGGTTGTATATTTACCTAGAATATCAGCTGTTGTAAATCGCAATTGCAATTATCAATGAAAACTGTTTTCCGCAAATGTTTTTAGTAGTTGGCGCGCAAACTAGGTACCTGCTGGTCTTTGAGATTGTATTGTGTTTGGTTTCTTTGGAGTTATAAGAAATACAGCTTATAATAAATTACTTTTTAGCCTTCTTTTATTCGAAAATTTTTATTTACCCCAATTCTCGTGGCCCCGTTGGGTTCGGGTGTCACAGACCTGGTGGTCTGTTGTAGAGTTTGGAAGTGCCCCAATGGAATTGGGAGCACATAGCGATGGATTTTGTGACGCATTTGCCTCGTTCCAGCAGAGGTTGCGATACGATTTGGGTTGTAATCGACAGATTGTCGAAGTCTACGCACTTGATTCCCTATGGTATGACTTTCTCTTTGAAGAAAATGGCAAAATTGTACGTGGATTTTGTGGTTAGATTGCACGGTGTGTCTGTTTCAATCGTTTTGGACCGAGATCTGAGGTTTACTTCCAGGTTTTGGTAAGAGTTTGCTCAGAAGCTTTGGGTACCTAGATTGGCTATGAGTACAGCGTATTGGAATTGGGAGCACATAGCGATGGATTTTGTGACGCATTTGCCTCGTTCCAGCAGAGGTTGCGATACGATTTGGGTTGTAATCGACAGATTGTCGAAGTCTACGCACTTGATTCCCTATGGTATGACTTTCTCTTTGAAGAAATGGCAAAATTGTACGTGGATTTTGTGGTTAGATTGCACGGTGTGTCTGTTTCAATCGTTTTGGACCGAGATCTGAGGTTTACTTCCAGGTTTTGGAAGAGTTTGCAAGAAGCTTTGGGTACCAGATTGGCTATGAGTACAGCGTATCACCCCCAAACAGATGGCCAATCTGAGCGAACTATACAGACGTTGGAGGATATGTTAAGAGCTGTTGTGATGGATTTTGGTGGTAACTGGCAAGACGCGTTGTCTTTAGTTTATTTTTCTTACAATAACAGCTATCAAATGACGATTGGTATGGCGCCGTTCGAGGCTTTGTATGGCAGAAAGTGCAGATCGCCAGTATGTTTGGAAGAAGTGGGGGAGAAGCAGATATCTTCCCCAGAGTTTGTGCAGCAGATGAAGGATCATGTGGATCTGATTCAACAGCGGATGAAAGCTGCCCAGGATCGCCAAGCCAGTTATGCGAATAAGAGGCGTCAACCTCTAGAGTTTCAGGTTGGTGATCTCGTTTTCCTTAAAGTTTATTTGTTTGCAGTGTCATGCGCTTTGGACACAAGGGAAAGTTAGCCCCTCGTTGGTCCGTATGAAATTGTTGAGAGGATTGGACCTTTGGCGTATCGGCTGTTGTTGCCACCAGATTTATCTTCTCTACATGATGTCTTTCATGTTTCCATGTTGAGGAAGTACGATCCAGATCCGTCTCATGTGTTGAGAACTGACGCGGTTGAGCTAGATCAGACGTTGAGTTACGTTGAGTATCCCTTGCGGATCCTAGATAGAAAAGAGAAATAGTTGAGGAATAAAACCATTCCCTTGGTGATGGTTCAATGGAGCAAACATGGTAGGAAAGAAGCTACCTGGGAGATGGAAGAGAAGATGCAACGTGAGTGGCCGCATCTTTTTGCGTGAGTGTTGCATCAGATTTCAGTAATTGTTAGCTCAGTTATCTTGAACTCTTGGTTGTGAGTTCAGTTGTTGTCCGAGTTTTATTTCGAGGACGAATCATGTTTTTAGTGGGGGAGAGATGTGAGACCCGTGTATTCGCAATCAGGTGTTGGTCGGGTTTGGACCAGCTGTTGGTCGATGTGTTTGGCTTAGACATCAATTTTGCCTAAGTGTTGGAATCAGCAGCAGTAGTAATGGGATCAGTCGTTGAGTGATCGCGTGAGTTGTTAATATTTCAGATGTTGCGTGTTGGTAGCAGCAGCATCAATGCTGACGTGGATTTCAGATGTTGGTGTATTAGCGCGTATCCAGCTTGCGAGTGATCAGCTGTTGGTATGTTAGTTGCGGTGATCAGCAGAGAGCGCTAAGGAACTTTGAAGCGACGACGTTTTTTGTTCAGGAACCAGCTGTTGGTTTCACTACATGTTTATTAGCGTGCATCGAAACTACGTAGTTTAGATAATTTGGAACGACGGCGTTTTCAGTGGAGCGCTTTGTATCAGCTGTTGGTTATGATAGACATCAGCTGTTGAGAGATCTCATGCGTTGTGACTGTTGGTTTGTGAATCAGCTGTTGGTAGCAAGGTTACGTGTTCCTATGCGATGTTGTTTGGTTAAGTTGGTGCGATTCCGTTTAGCTTTAGCGTTGTTTGAAAGATTCAACTGCTGGTTAATATATTAACGATAGGCAAAAGCTGATGCGAGATTCCTGCTGGTTGGGAATATTAGTTGAAACTGATTTTGTCGGTGGATCTGTTCCTATTTCTATCTACTGTTTGAGTAGTGTATTTAAGATAAGACTTTGTCTTCGATTGTTTAACAGATCCCATACTTAGAAATATTTCCCGATCGTAAATCTTGTCGCGAACCCTAGTTACTGTTCACAGTAACCTTATCCGTCCTAATTTCCGGTGGTAGCAACTCCGACGAGAGTGAGAGTGGTAGAGTTGGACTCCTCTCGCTAAGGCGCTTCGTTCTATACATCTTTAGAAGGCATTGGAGGAGCTGGAAGAGGATCGCAGGATCGCTAAGACACCTCCCTTTTGTAGTTTGCTAGCATAAGCGTTCCCTGCCGTGCCAGTAGTTTCGTTGGGGGTAAGTAAAGATGCTACCTTTAAGCTTTGTTAGAGCTTTCCGTTGAATTAGGAAGTTAGATGAGCGCTGGTGGAGTTGTAGCTCCCATCTGCTGTTATTTTACGTTTCGGCTTTTGAGCAGTGGCTTGTGTTGATATAGCAGGTGACAGATCTGTGTTGCTCGGACTTTGATTGTAGCAGCTGTGTGTGGTAATTATAGCTCAGAAGCTGGTGAGATACGGATGTTGCGCTTGTATTACGGATGAATTTGGCATGGATATTATGTTTGATTGCTGTGTGTGCATTGCTTGTAGTTTTATATGCTGTTCAGCTGTTGCATTGCATACGCATGATCATTTCCCTTTCTGTTGATATAGCAGGTGACAGATCTGTGTTGCTCGGACTTTGATTGTAGCAGCTGTGTGTGGTAATTATAGCTCAGAAGCTGGTGAGATACGGATGTTGCGCTTGTATTACGGATGAATTTGGCATGGATATTATGTTTGATTGCTGTGTGTGCATTGCTTGTAGTTTTATATGCTGTTCAGCTGTTGCATTGCATACGCATGATCATTTCCCTTTCAGCTGTTGTAGCCGTGCTTTGTTGTTGCTCTGTTTTCTTACCAGGATGTGAGAGCGAGCGGCAATACCGCACTCTCATCTCCCTGCTGGTCAGTTAGCCCTCATGCGCCGAGTGGTTAACTACCACAGTTCATGGGTTGGGCAACAGCAGGTTGAGTTATTGATGCATCTGGTTTTCAGGTGTGGTGTAAAGATGAGCGGGTAATTCCCGTGTGCTTGTACACACACCAGTGGCCACTAACCATTCTTCGTAGAATCTGTTGTCAGTTGTTGAATTCCTTGGCTCCCTTTCTTGCTTGTAGCCTTCGGCTGTTGCATTGTCTTTCATGCATAGCATTAGCATTATATCTTTTGCTATTCATTGCTGTTTATAGTTGCTCTCCGTACTGGGGTTTAACCCCGAGGTCCCTCTGGGGCTGCTGTGTTTGTTTTCCTGTTTGTTGTTCAGGTTTCCCTGGTTATTCCGCTGGCCGTGGCTTTGACCCAGCTGGAGGTGGCCCAGGAGGTAGATAGAGTGTCCCAGTTATGTATATTATCTATATGCACTGGTATCACCGCGGGTGGGATGTCCCGGGTGATGCTTAGATCTATATAGCTGTCAGTATCTTAGTACTTTTGTTGTATTCAGTCGTTGGGCATTTGTTGTACTTGAATATTTGTGCTGTTGTGGATTTATAAATTGGGATTATTTTAAGTATCTTGTATTTTAAATTATGTTATCTTTCAGTCAGGCCAAAAAAAAATAAAATTAGACACTTTTTAGTAGCTTCCGTTTGTGTTTGCGTGGTTTTACTCTGATGAGTGCACGAGGCCTGACATGATGAACAAGCTGGCTCGAAGCAGCTCAAGAGCAGGAAAGAACAGAACAAGAGCAGCTCAAGAGCAGATAAAAGGAAAGCAGCTCGAAGTAGAGACCAGCTCAGATAACACAACAACATATGCCATCAAATCAACGAGCTGATGCTAAGAACCAATTTAGTTAAGGTCAAACCATCTTGGCGAGCAGATCAGATGATGTCCAAAGACAGAAGCTGAAATGGACAAAAAGACCAGCTCAGCGCAAACCAGAATAGAGGCAAGCTGGCAAACTGGTAAAGGATAAAACAGCTCGGATAGCATGACAGATGATATCAAATCTACGAGCAAAGCGATTTAAATACAAGACTATTCTAAGATTACTGTTCAGTATTCAAATCTGCTTGTATTGTCTTCTCAAAGTACAGCGCTCACGTGCTAAAATTGAAGAAAAGTCTGCAATATATTTAAATGCAAAGGACGCAAAGTACAACAGTGTCAGAAAACTTTCAACGGCTACAACTTTGTATCCAACGGTCAAATATGCACGAGAGGCTATATCAAGAGCAGAGCACAAGAAGATCAAGAGTGAGAAGAACTAAAAAAGTGGAAAGAGTGTTGTGCAAGTGTAAAACAGAAAACAGAAAAATGCACAACACATAGTAGTGCTCGTCGCAAGTTTGCATACTCTGTGGCAGCAGGTGTGAAAGCTGGATCAGTGCTTAGGTGTGAGCTAATGCACTGATGAAACACTTCAAAGAAAGATCAAGTCCACAGCACAAGCTCAGAGGAAGACATTGGCAAACCAGCTCAGAGAGGAGCACTTCCTAGTGTGTGAGATTTCATCTTTGAGAGATTGAGAGCACACTGTAAATCTCACACATGATTCACTCATATACTTGAGAGTTGAGCAAAACATACATTGAGTGAATCAAATATAAAACTCTCCATTGTAGTATATGGACAGAGACGTTAAACAAGTCTAGTTGTATTTCGCAATAAGACGTTAAAGAAGTGTCTGTAACCTTTTTCATTGAGGCAGTAAAGAAGTGAGTTAGACACACGCAGCTTGCGGGATGGTGTGCAGTGGTGGTTGCTAGGAGTTCTTGAGGCTGCTGGTTGTAGAGTGGGTTGCAGCGAGGGCCGCTGTAATCAAAGCCTTCTAGTGGATCCTTCCCGATTGCGGAAGAAGGAGAGACGTAGGAGATTCAGCTCCGAAATTTCACAAACAATCGCAGCGTATTTATTTAATGCTTACTGTATTTACATTCACGTATTGCATATTTGTTTACTGCACATAAAACCATAAATGTGCTTTCGAATATAAGATTTCAGTTTGAGTTGTTTTCGCATGATTTTAATTCATAACTCAATCTGTATCTCGGTGCACTTAACATTCAAGAACACTGAGCTATTGCAGCTCAAGATATAATGAACCAGACTGTTTGTGCTAAACCAGCTTGTAGAGCTGCTGGTAATCCGGACCAGCTCGCAGAGCTGTTGGTCCAGCTTCACGTTGATCGGGTTCATAGTTGCGTGCTGTTTTTAATTCAACAATTTTTTTAAAAAGCACGTAATCACGGAGTTGGTATTTGGGCTGTGTGAAAGCCTACGTGAGTTGTGGCAGAGCTCACGGATACCCTCGGTTTTTCGATCCTAACAATTGGTATCAGAGCGCTTTTGCGATCTGGTATCCCGTAAAAATGGGACCAACAATTGGTATCAGAGCAGGTTGTTATTGAATAGTGCATTTTTATGCGATTTTTTTTAAAAAACGGTTATAAAATTTTGTCTGGTCTGATAGTCTTTCGACTTGTCTATGCTACAAAAATTTTAAAGGCTTTCAAAACTCATCTTATATGGATAGGGGGAGCAATGTCTATTGAATTGCAGAGCAGTTTCTCGAAAGGAAAGTGAAGCAATATCTGTTCCGACGAGCTAACATATTGCACGAGGTCTGTGGACGCCAAGATCTCTAGGGCTGGAGAGGCTGTGTCTTAGGGAAAAATGGAAGAGATTCTGTAAATTGAATCTTTTATTGCTCCTCTAGTCTAAATAAATGAGAACCTTTGAGTAGCATAGATTCTGTCTTCAAAATCTCATGCATATGTTTTTCACAAAATGTCATCCCTCTGAAAATGATATTGATTTTAAAATAAAAATAACCCCATGCTATATTTAGGGGGAATTTTGTTTTAAATATTAAGGTGGAGACAAAATTTCGAAACCCTTTTTGATTTCCACAAAAAGGGGGAGAAAAATTTTTAAACATAAACATCTTTATATGTTTATCTAGATTTTGTGTAAATAAAAAAGTGATTGATTGCTAGATCTGTTTATACTGATCAGAATCTAAGTTTTGATTAACACAAAATGTGTTAATATCTTACTAACGATTTATATGACTTGTGCAGTGCACTTGATTTAGAAGGAAGGAAGATATCCAAACTGGAACAGTAAGGAGACGCCTAAGCTGGTTCGGTTGATGATATCTATGATGGATCAATGAGGAAAAGCCCGAGCCGGTACAACAGAAGTCTTCCATATTGTAGGGAACACCAAGCTGGTTCACCATCTTGATACAAGAGAAGCACAGGGACCAAGCGCAGTAAAGTGATCCAAACTGGAACAGTAAGGGGACGCCTAGTCGCACTGCCACTCTTTAAGTTTGAAGGTTTGTACGATTCATATTTTTCGCATGATGTATGTTTTATGGTGCATTAGTTTTACCTTAGAAGTTTAAGAGTTAGACGCCTAGTCGTGCACTTGGATTTACGTGAAGGGTTTTTTGTGCCAGTATGCCTCCTAGACGTGCTAGGGATCAGCAGGATGATGATGCACCTCCTCGTCCTCCTCCGAGGCAGTTGACGCCATATGAGAGGGCTAGTGTGGACATTCTAGCCAGGATCACCAGGTTGGAGAGGCAGTCGGAGCGACCTGGGAAGTCTCATGAGGAGGATGTGGTTGAGCGGTTCCGCAATCAGGGACCCGAGGAGTTTGCTGGGACTACAATCCGCTAGTGGCTGAGTAGTGGATCTGTTCCCTGGAGACCATATTTTCCTATATGGTCCTTCAGGATGCTGACAGGGTTAGATGCGCCATCTTTATGATGAAGGGTGATGCAGCACTTTGGTGGGAGAGTGCAGTGGTCAGGCTGGTTTTGGAGGACCTAACTTGGGAGAATTTCAAAGTCGTTTTCATTGAGAAGTACTTCACCGCTGACGTTCGGAGTCAGTTGATCAGGGAGTTCATGATTCTCCCCAGGGAGACAAGTCTGTAGTCGAGTATGTCCGGCAGTTCGAGCGGGGGTGTCACTTTGTGTAACGTCCAGAAATCCTAATACGTGGAAATTAGTGCATGACTAGGGGAAAAATATTTTATAAAATTATATGCTATTTTATGTGATTGCATGATGGTTTTAATGTTTCATGATATGCATGTTATGTTGAGTTACCGGACGCGAGGACGAGACTAGGGACGATCGAGATGGAAATTATTTGAAAGTTTTAAGCCCTCATACTTTTTAAGAACAAATTTATTATTCTTAAGCAGCAATATCCGTGAAATAAGGTTTTTATACATTATTGCCTAGGGGAAACCGTTTTTCGCTTATACGGGCTGTTTTATTGGACTTTGCTATATTTTGAAATTGAGGAGGCTATGTATTACGAAATTTTAATATTTTAAAGTCTATGTTGAGAGTTTTATTCAACATTTTAAATTAATGTAAGGTTAGTAATGAAATATTCCCTTATTTTCCTAATTAAAACATAGAAGGGGTCATTTTGGGCATAATTCATTTTCTCCCTACCCCAATTTCGAAAACCCTGCCTCCTTCCCCTCCCTCTAGCCTCATCCTACCCTTGGTACAAAGCAAGCTCTCAACATGCTGATTCCAGCTGAATGCTGAAACCAGCTCGACACACGGCCGAACGATCTGGTGCAAGCTCTCAACATGCTGATTCCAGCTGAATGCTGAAACCAGCTCGACACACGGCCGAACGATCTGGTTAACTTATATTGAGCTGCAATAGCTCAGTGTTCTTGAATACTTGTGCACCGAGATACAGATTGAGTAATGAATATAAATCATGCGGAAATAACTCAAACGAACTCTAAATTCGAAAGCTCATTTAAACAGTTTATGCGTTCGAGTAATATGCAGTGCGTGAATATGCAAGTACTGAAATCAGTAAAGAGAGATACGCTGATTTGTTTATGGAAGTTCGGAGATCAATCTCCTACGTCTCCCCTTCTTCCGCAATGGAAAGGATCCACTAGAAGACTTTGATTACAACGACCCTCACTGCAACCCATTCTTACGACCCGCAGCCGCAACAACTCCTAGCCACACCACCGCACACCAGCCCGCAAGCTGCGTGTGACTAACTCACTTCTTTAATGCCTCAGTGAGAAAGGCTACAAGGACTTGTTTAACGTCTTTATCCAAAGACTTCACACACTTCTTTAACGTCTCAGTGCGAAAGACAACTAGACTTGTTTAACGTCTCTGTCCAAAGACTACAATGGAAGTCGTTTGATTTGATTCACTCAACTATTCTTTTAAGATCTCAGCTCTCATATGTGAGTGAATCTGTGTGTGAGAAATATATAGTGTATGCTCTCTCTCAAATGTATTCTCACAGCCTAGGAAGTGCTCCTATATGAGCTAGTTTTTCATTGTCTTCCTAGATTCAGTGTTGTGCATTCTTCTGATGTATATGTTTTGATTTGCACAACTCTGTTACGACTTCGCTTTTCTCAGCTCTTCTTCAATCAGTTGCTTGTGCTCTATTATATAACCTTGCGTAGTAATTTTCCGTTGGACACAAGTAGTAGACGTTGAAAGGTCTTTCTAATACTGTTGTACTTTGCGTCCTTGTCAATAAATGCGTCGCAGTCTTTTCTTCACTTTATCACGTGAGCACTGTTTTGAGAAGACGTTACAAGCAAGTCGATTTGAATACTAAACAGTATTTCATTTGTCGTTGTATTCAAATCCACTTGCTCGTCGATTTGATAGCATCTGTCATGCTATCTGAGCTGGTTTGTCCTTAACCAGCTTTCCAGCTTGTTCATCAATCTGACCTGCATTGAGTTAGTCTTGTTCGAGCTGGTTGCTTCTTCAATCCGTTCAAGGTTCTCTTCTTCTCCTCTCGTTTGCAACCACTCTTGAGAAATTTTCTAATTTGCTCTTGTCAATTGCTCTTGAGCTGATCTTCATCATCTTCAGAGCTTCAAGGTTCTCTATCTAGCAAGATTCTTCCCCATTTTATGACTGTTCATGACTTTGGTAGATAGAGTCCCTTCTTCTTGGAATAGCTCTTGATCAGCTTGTCTAGCTGGTTTGTCCTTAACCAGCTGGTTTCTAATCTGCTCCCTATATCGAGAAGACTCTTCATTTGAGCTGTTCCCCAAGCTGGTTTTCTTAGGTGAACCATCTTGGTTGTATGATGACTACTCGAGTGCCCCACCAGCATGCAGATTCTTGCTCGTCCAAGGTGGGCACCTCGAGCTAGTCTCTCTTCTCGTTAAAACAGCTCTAAATTCTTTGCTGACTTCCCAGCTGGTCTTTGGCTGGTCGTTCAGCGAGGTATAGCGTACTCCGCTGGTGATTGGATCTACACTCGATCATTGCGCTTGTACCTGTCTTCGCACTCAATCACTGCTCTTGTGCGCTGCACTTGATCTGCACTTCGAGCAACTTTGTGCTTCAATCACTGCACTTCAACTCTGCTCTTGATTCTGCGTTTGAACTGCTCTTCTTACTCTGCACTTGATCTTCGTGATGCTTCTGCATCAAAGCTGGTGAGCCAGCTTGATGTTCTCTGCACTTCTAGTAAACTTTACTGTACCAGCTTGGGCGTCCCCTTACTGTTCCAGCTAAATATCTTCGACCAGTCCAGCTCAGGCGTCCCTTCACTGTTCCAGTTTTGGATATCTTTGCGTCTACTCCAGTCTTAGTAAGCCGCACATGTCATTAGAGCGTTAGTACAATAGAATCAGATTTTGTGTGAATCAAACCTTAGATTCTGATCTATAAAACAGATCAACGGTTTGTCCCGATCTCGCGTCCCCCGCTTCGGTAACTCGTAGTTCTTCATTATTCCTCAATCAAGGCATGTTCTATTCTTCATTTTCTCACCATTTAAATTATAATATAATATTTTTAAAAGATATTGCATGATTTGTATGTGAATATATCATATCCACGTTTATTGTTTACGATTCATGCGTGCATCACGATTATTAACCCGTATTTGAATTGTTCCTTGTGAAGTTTCGATCATGGGTGGTTCATGGGGCTATGGTTTGGTCTAAGGATGGTTCTGATAGTTAGCCCATCGAGTTAGGGTAACGTGGGTCCAAACAGAGAGGGATTTGATCAAGGAATGAATTAGTTATGTGTTTTATGAGCAGCACGTGTCATGGCTTGTCGTCTGTGCGCGACAGTAGAGTTGTTGTGGTCGGGTAAGTCGCTCTATGTGTTCTGTATGGTCAATGTTGATTTTAATAGATAGCTCATTGAGTTAAGGGGGAGCAATTTGGTCGATTAACGAATTAGTTATGAGTTTTATGGCTAGCACGTGTCCTGGTCGTAGTCTGCGCACGAGTAGTGTCATTACGAGCATCGGGTTGGTCACATATTGAATCATTTTTTAGTATAGCTTGTTCCAGGGACTAGTATATTGAGTTAGGATTATGCGGGTCAAAGCAGGGAGTGATTTAGTTAAGAAATGGATTTTTAATGATTTTTATCGTTTTGTCGCTCGAAGTGAGCCTCGTCAGGTCATTTTTGTGAAAATTAAGATTTCGAGTCTTAGGGATTGCGAAAGTTGATGGATGACTTTATTCGATGTTTTAAGCATATTTAAGATGTTTTTAAGCTTTTTTAGAATTTTATTTGGGTCAAATTTTAATGTTTGATTTTAAAGTGAAGGAGTGAGTATTTTATAAACTTTTAAAAATTCAATTTTAAAGTTATGGACCAAGTCATGTTTAGGGTTAAGTTTCATTTTGAGGTTAAGTTTAGGCTTTTGGGATTAGAGTAAGTGGGCCAGGAACCTGAATCAGTCCTTGACCGGAGTAGAAAATGTAGAAGCCTGTGAATATATATTTAATCATATATATAATATTTTATGTATGATAATGTTTACATGAAAGAATAAATATATATTGACAGGCTAAACCTTTTAAATTGCATGTTTTTATGAAATGCACGTATTATGAAAGTTTCTGAAACGTTAAGGCATGTAAGAATTGAAAGAAAAATCGAGGGATTGAAGTGATGTGTGGCAAGTTTACGATGTGAGCTAGTCGGGATATCGGGCCCGAGGATCCCCTACTTTAATGTACACATGGGCTTCCAGCTCATATACCTCATCCTCGACCTGTCTATCACGACCACGAAGAGGAACACTACGCTGCACTTCCTCGTTCTGACCTTATGATTCCTGCTGAAACTGCCCTCTACCTCTACCCCTACGTCTAGGCGGCATCTAAGAAGATACTAAGAGGGTAAGATCACATAGCAAGAAATATATCACAGAACAAATAAATCACATAGTCATGCACATGCAACAAGCAACACTTTGCCTAGACTCAAATGTGATCAAAATAAATCGAGCTTATCCCAGCTTAAGCTCTGATACCAAAAATGTCAGGCCTCGTACACAAACACAGAGTTAAACCACGTAAACACTAGCGGAAGAAATAAAATAGTGGTTAAAATTTTCTCTTTTGGCCAGACGGAAAGATAACATAATTTAAAATACAACCATACTCAAAATATCCCAGTTTACAATCACTTAGTAGAACAGTACAACATGTGTCAAAATACAAGAACACCTGAGTACCACTGGATACAACAAAGCACAGGGCATCCCCCGGCTAATAGTACTGATAAATAGAATATATATATTATATTAACTGGGACATCTAACCACCTCCTGGGGTATCACCAGCCGGGTCAACTCCACGACCATCTGAGTAACCATGGTAACCTGAACAAGAAACATAGAAACAAACAAACCAAGAGGGACTTGGGGTCAAACCCCAGTATAGAGAGCAACTATAAAACAGTAGTTAAACAGCAACAAATAATATGCAATGCTATGCATGAGATGAGGCTACAACCAAAGGCAGGGAGCCAAAAGATCTCAACAGCTGCTCAACAAGCGAAACAGATCAACTGAACAATGCTGGCCATGGTGTGTGAGTATATGGGAGCTACCCACTCGTCTCAGCACACGATACCAGATGGAAAACATAGCTCAACCTACGGTTGCCCAACTCATGAGGTGTGGGAGCTACCCACTCCGCTCATAGTGGCTAACAGATCCCAGCAGGGAGATGAGGGTGACGGGAGTTACCCGCTCGGCCTTTAACAAGCATCCTGGTAACACACAGATCAATATACAAGGCACGGCTAAACAAGATCTGAGCTCAATATGATAAATGCGTGTATGCGAAAATGATAGCTTGCAGATAACACACAACAGAAGCAAGCATATAACGGCACAGAGGTATACACAGCAGCATACATAGTATCCATGCCCAGTTCAACGCTGTAAAACAAGCTCACATCCGTACCTCAATTCTTCTGAGCTATAATTACAACAACGAAGTCCCGAGCAACACGGATCTGAAACCTGCTAAGCAAAACACAACGCTAACTCAGGGACCAAAAGCACAGACACTACAAATTGGGAACTACGAGCTCAACCAAATCTATCATATCCTTCTAACACAACAGAAGGCTCTAAACAAAGCACAAGGTAGGATCTTAACGCTTACCCAGCAAGCTACCTGAGCGGCAGACGAAATTCGACGCTTATGCTAACAGACTACACAAGGGAGATGTCTTCGTGATCCACCTCCAGCTCCTCCCAAGTCTTCAAAAATGACACCAAACGAAGCTTCTTAGCAAGAGGAGTCCGGTGCTACCACTCTTACTTCAGTCAGAGCTATCTACCGGCAGCAATCGGAGAAGATAAGGTTCGGTGAACAGTATCTAGGGTATCGCGACAGAGTTTGCTCACGGGAAATATTACTAAGTGTTGGGGAGCAATACAGGGAAACTAAGACCAAGTCCTCTTAAATATATCTCAAATATGCTCAAATCTGATGAACAGTTCCCACCGATAACTGAAGTCTCAAAGCTGATATCCCGCTCGGATCTGGATCTCACATCAGATATGACTCTACGTCAAAACATATCCCGACTTATCCAAACGACGTCGCACAGAGTCCACTCTCGCATCTGGACACGTCACCCTCTACTCGAATCTGAAATGCTAAATAGCATCGCAACACTCCGATCCCATCGAAATCTGAAGACCAACGCCTCAAATCTGAATCTTGCTCGCTAAACGAAACGATGTCGTTCCAACTAATGCAAACGACATAGTTTAGCTACTTGATACAGAAACACGCTAGCGTACTCACATCTGTCTAGCGATTCCAGATTCCATCTCCACAACTGAATGCGATCACCCAGCGGTGACCAACACTCACATCTAATAAGTTCCTGAGGAAATTCTCCTACTCTCCAGATATGATTCAAGGACTATTACAAACCCGATAGCTTTACCAAGCTTACTAGCTCAAAGCTAACTCATCCCATATCTGTTCAAGCCAGATCTGGTCTATGTTAAACCCGATTAATTAACTCAATTAATCTTGTAACCTTTCGAGTCTCACACCTATCAATCCTACAACCTGCATAATCTGCATCACTATAACCGATTAGTTGAAAGCTGGAGTCTTTTGGATACCAAAGACCCACATTGGAAGTTCCTTTAAGATATTTTAAAATTCTCTTTACAGCAATATAATGCGATTGTTTAGGCTCAGCTTGGAATCTAGCACACATACAGACAACAAACATGATGTCTGATCTGCTAGCAGTCAAATAAAGAAATGAGCCAATAATACCATTACAAAGATACCTCAATTGCAGTTCCAGCTTCATCTTTATCCAGTTTGATTGAAGCACTCATCGGGGTAGCTGCTGCTGAACTATTCTCCATTCCAAACTTCTTCAGCAGTTCTTTTTCTTATATTTTGCTTGATTGATGAATATGCCATTCTCAAGCTGTCTAACTTGTAAGCCCAGAAAGAACATCAGCTATCCCATCATGCTCATCTCGAATTTTTCCTGCGGCAACCTAGAAAACATTTGGCACAATTTGGGGTTAGTTGACCCAAAGATAATATCATCAACGTATATTTGTACCAAGAGAACATGATAATTTTTCACTAATTTAAATAAAGTCTTATCGACAGTGACTATAACAAATCATGATCAATCAGAAATTTAGAAAGTGTATCATACCAAGCTCTGGGTGTTTGCTTCAACCCGTATAGAGCTTTATCCAGTTTGTAAACGTGATGTGGATATGTATGATTCACTAAGACATGAGTTTGTGCAACATACACTTTCTCAGTTAAGATGCCATTTTATAAGGCACTCTTTACATCCATTTGAAAGATTTTGAAGTCTTTGTATGTAGCATATGCAAGAAACATGCGGATGGCCTCTAATCTGGCTACGACAACGATGGTTTCATCAAAATAAATTCCTTCTAGTTGTCTAAAAACTTGAGCCACTAGCCTAGCCTTATTTCTAATAACAACACCATCTTCATTCAGTTTGTTCCTAAAGACCAATTTAGTTCCTATCACTGAATGATTAGTAGGTCGAGGAACTAATTGCCATACATTGTTTCTCTTAAATTGGCTAAGTTCTTCTTGCATAGCATATATCCAGCTTGAGTCTGCTAAGGCTTCTTCTATCAGCTTAGGTTCTATATGTGAAATGAATGCTGAAATGAAGTACTCATGCATAATCTGGCCTCACGTACGAACAGGAGAATTTACATTACCTATGACCTGCTCAGGTGGATGATTTCTATTCCACCGAAGATCAGATCCGATTGGATTTGTTCCTGGTTCTTCTTGGATTTCTGGCTGTATTGCTTCATTTGATACCAATTGATAACTAATGTTGATAGCTTGTGTATCTGAAGCTGGTCTGGGTGCCACTTGATGGATTGTATCATCTGCTTGAGCAGCATCTTGTCCATTAGTTGTTCCATCTTCTCCAGCAGCTAGAACACTGGTTGCGATATGTTCCTGCACATGGTCAACAATAGTCAAATCAATGAATTCTATGTTACCTGTTAGATCTGTTTGCGCATCATCATGTGGTGTGTCCAGTGCTGGTTGGTTGTCAGCTGAATATCTAAATCTATGCCACATCATCACTTGAGTCATCAAAGCTGGTTGATTCCAGACGTGAACACAAGTCATTTAAGCTCGCAGCTGAACTTGAACGGAAACTTGTCTCATCGAAGATGACGTGAGCTGATTCTTCAACCGTCAAGCTCCGGTTGTTAAACACTCTGTAGGCTTTGCTCACGGCTGAGTATCCAAGAAATACACCAACATAAGATTTTGCATCAAAGTCTGTTAGATGCTTTTTGCCATTGTTATGAATGAAAAATATGCATCCAAACACCCTAAAATAAGAGATGTCAGGTTTATTGCCACTCCAGATCTCATATGGGGTAACACCATGATTCTTGGTAATCATCGATCTGTTTTGAGTGCAGCAAGTTGTGTTAACTGCTTCAGCCCAGAATGTTTGAGAAATGCTGGAATCAGCAATCATAGTTCGAGCAACTTCTTTTAAAGTACGATTTCTCCTCTCAGCTAACCCGTTCTGCTGAGTAGTTCTAGCTGCTGAAAGCTCATGCTTTATTCCAATGTCTTTCAGATAAGATGATAATTTTTTATTTAAAAACTCAGTACCTCGATCACTCCTTATCTGGTTGACAGTACAAGATTTATCATTTTGTAAACGTTTTTTAAAAGTTTTATCAGCTGGTCAGCGGTCTGATCCTTTGATTTTAAAATATCATCCATGTAAATTTTGAAAAGTCGTCAAAAACAACAAGGGTGTAATTTGTTCCCCTAATCTGGCTACGGGTATTGGACCAAAAAGATCCAAATGTAAAAGTTCCAAGCTTTGGGCAGAACGATTTCCGCTTTTCTTTTTAAAACTAGAACGAATTTGTTTGTCCAGCTGACATGCCGAACAAATCTTGTCTTTTGACAAATTTGTTTTGGACATACCAGAAACCAATTCAAGCTTACTCGGTTTGGAAAGTGTTTTGAAATTCAGATGATTCATTCTCTGGTACCACAGTCAGCTCTTCGAAGAGTAAGTTGCAAGGCAAATCTGTTCAAATCCCAGATGCTCTGACCAGTTCACTGTGTAGGTATTCCCTGATCTATTTCCTACTAATACTGTCAGACCATCTGGATTCTGAACTGTGCACGTGTGCTTTTGAAAGTTAACTGTGTAACCATTGTCACACAGCTAACTTATACTAATAAGATTGTAACACAGATTTTCAACAAGAAGAACATCAGATATTGAGATATTACCATGGGTAAGCTTACCCTTACCCACAGTGTTACCATGTGAGTTATCACCAAAAACAATTTTGGCTCCTTTGTGTAGCGTCACATCTGATAACAGCTTTGGATTGCCAGTCATGTGTCTCGCACACCCGCTATCCAGTTACCATTTTTTTGACTCCTCTGAAGCTGTGTACCTGTTATCCTGCAATCACAAAAATAAACTTTTGGTACCCAATTTTACTTGGGTCCAGATCCGATTACCCCCTTTGGGACCCATACTTGAATTATCTTAACAATTTTCCCTGTATGGATGTCCAGAAGGGTTTGTGCTGAAATCTTGTGTGATCTGTTGAGCCCAGTCATGTGTCTCGCACACCCGCTATCCAGTTACCATTTTTTTGACTCCTCTGAAGCTGTGTACCTGTTATCCTGCAATCACAAAAATAAACTTTTGGTACCCAATTTTACTTGGGTCCAGATCCGATTACCCCCTTTGGGACCCATACTTGAATTATCTTAACAATTTTCCCTGTATGGATGTCCAGAAGGGTTTGTGCTGAAATCTTGTGTGATCTGTTGAGCTTTGGTTTTGTACTTTGACCATTCAGATCACGCTTGGGCTGAACCTTTACCCATTTAGCATTCATAGAACCACGCCTTTTCTGGTTCAGAACAGAAGACTTAGGTACACCTTTCGCCTTATCCTTCTCAAGTCTGTTCGTTAGCCAGCTGGGCTTACAGTTCTCAGGCTTGATATAATCAATATCATTTTTACCCTTATGATTCAGCTGTCCAGTGAACAGATCATCGTTCTTGACCGACTCACAAATATCATGTATCACACTAGCTTTGACAAAATTCATTTTCTTGAATTTATCACAAGCCAGATCTGATTGAACCAGAGCTTGTTTCATCAAAGCTGAAACCTAAGCCAGATTTGTCATCTAATGGCTTCTGAGTTTCATGACTTTCTCAAGGAAACCGAAGACTTAGTCCAGGAACTCATCACATGATTTAATTTTTCATTTTCAGATGAGAGCTCACAGGACTTTGTTCTCAAGAGATCATTCTCAATTTTCAGCTTACTCAACTCAGTTTGTAAACTGTCAGATTCCCCAAGCTGAGCAGTGCTTGGTTCAGCTGAACTATTTTTCAAACCATTATTTTCAGCTTTAATTTCCTCGAATGTCTGAGAAAGCTTTCTGTACTCATGGACCATTTCATTAAGTGCATTGATGAGGTCCTCTCGTGTAAATTCACTATTAGAGAAATCGAATACCTCATCATCAGTAGTTTGGTTGGCCATCAAGCAGTGGACTTCTTCTTTCTCACTCTCACTTGATGAGCTGCTTGAGGTTGTTTCAGAATCTGAGTCTGCCCATTTGCTGTTGCTCTCCTCAGCAACAAGCACCTTTCGGTCATTCTTCTAGTTGGGCCTCTTCTCAAATCTGTTCCTTCTTTTCTCTGTGGACCGCTTGTCATCTTTCTTAGGCTCCTTGATATCAGCTGCAAAATGCCCTGGTCTACCACAGTTATAACAATTTTGATCAGTAGAAATATTTTCTAATTTATGTGCATGGTTATAATTGAAAGAAGGTTTTTGAGATCTTCTCATAAATTTCTCAAACTTCTTTACAAAGAGGGACATGACGTCGTTGCTAAGATTCTCTGCTGTCTTTCTTGGTGAGATCTGTTTTGACACTGTAGCAGCAAGAGCCTTTGTGGGTTGTGAGGTTGATGGCTCAGCCTCTGATCTGGTTTCCAGCTCTAACTCATAGCTTTAAGATTTGCGAATAGATCGTGGAGTTCCAGCTTGTTCAGATCTTTCGATTCGTGCATGTCCATCGTGTTTACATCCCATTCCCTTGACAGAGCTCTCATCATCTTGAGAGCCAGTTCTTTGTTTGTGTACTCCTTGCCAAGACTCGTCAGCTAGATCACCACAGAGCTGAATCTCTCATCAAATTCCGCCATCGTCTCTCCCTCTCTCATCTTGATGGACTCGTACTTCTGTTGGTCAACAGTCAGCTTGTTTTCTTTTGTTTCATCGTTGCCTTCGCAGAGTTGAGTCAAATTCTCCTAGATCTCTTTGACAGTAGCGCAGGTCTTTATCTTGCTGAATATGTTCTTGTCCAGCGTCTTGTATAGAATGTCCGTTGCTACATTATCCAGGTTTTCTTTCTTTTTATCCTCTGGTGTGTACTCCATTCTAGTTTTCTCTATCCACTGTGGAGCACCAGCAGTAATTGCCATCGTCGTGTTCGCTTTCATAATCTTCATGGGTCCATCTGTTATAACGAACCACATGTCATCATCCTGAGCAGCCAGATGGTCTTGCATCCTGATCTTCCAATCATCGTACTCCTCCTTAGAAAACATAGGAATTCATATTGAATATAAGCGCAGAAGATCAAATTGTTCAAAAATTGAGATGACAAGGCTCTGATACCAATTGATAGTATCAATATGATCGAAAATAGAGTTAAAATAAGCCCAGGAGGTCAAAAGGGGGGGTTGAATGAACTCCTTCAAGTTTTCTATTTTAAATCCATTTAAAAAAAATGTTTTACAAGCCTGTGCTTACCTCAAAGCTGAGTGACCAGCTTTGAGGCTCTCAGTTCAAATCTGCTCTCTCGGTTAACAATAAATGTGCGAAAATAAACCGATTGAACAATGAACAGTTAAGTAAATAACAATGCACGTAAATAAATAGATAAGGTCAAGAATTTGTTTCTGGAAATTCAGATCTTAAATCCTATGTCTCCTCTTCTTCCTTTTTAGGAAGGTTCCACTAGAAGATTTGATGATTACAACTTCTGCAAACACCCAATCACGTAAGCCTCACTTAACGTGAACTCCTAGCACCCAAATCTACGCAGAATCCTCTGCTGGTTACAAGTAAATGTATTTTTAGAACTGCTTCACTTAGAAAGTTCTTTACAGACTCTGTTTCGAATAAATCAATGAATACAACACACACAGAGTTTGTAACTCTTCTGGTTTTTTAGCAATATGAATATTTGGCTAAGGTAAACCAGAAGAAATCTCTCGAGATATATTCCTGTTTTTGCACTGAACGACTGTTCTTCGAGAATGCGAGCTGGGATATTGAATAGATTATGACTTGAAGGATTTTTCCCAAAAAATCAGATAGACAGAGATTGTAAATCGATAGAGAGCTTCTCCGTTTGAATCTCTTCAGCTATTTATAACATCCATCTTCAACGTTCATTAAATGAGCCAGTAGACACAAGCCTTATTTGAATATCTTCATTGTATCGGGCATTAATTGCGCCATTAATGCTGAGTAGAGGTTTTTCCGCTGTTGTCAGAGCTTTGTTGACTTTTATACCAAAGTGGGGTAAACATCGTATCCACCAACTCTGTTCTGCGGAATATACTCTTAATGGCTCTGATATTGTCTCTCTTCAAGCCATATCATCTAACAGGCTTTATCTGATTTAATCTTGATCGTTGAATCATCTGGACCATTAGCTGATAAGATCTGAAGCTAATATCTGAAATTTGTTAAGCTCTAAGCTGAAATCTGCTCTAAGCTGTTTCGAATTAAATTCAAGCTTCAAGATCTTTTCTCCTTTACGAATCTTCCCCTTTTTCTTCTCTTTTACAACTATATCCCATCTTCTCTCTTATCTGAATCTTAGAAACCTCTGGTATGATCTGATCTGTAAAAAAAATTTCTGACCCAAATAGGTCCTGTACTGAACTCTGAGCTGAATGGTTCTGATCTGATCACCAAACCTCTGTACTGAATCTGATATACTTGAATCTGAAATACTCTGAAACGATATGTAAGATACGCCTAGTCCAAATCTGAATGGATCTGAGTCCCTGATAACTTAGTCCAAATCTGATAAAATTATATTCTAGATCTGATAGCTTATATTCAGTTATTTGTCTTGTTTTTGTTATCACCAAAACTTATAAATTTTATCTTAACAGAGTCATCCATATTCTAGAGGATTTGCTGAGAGCTTGTTTGATAGACTTCCAGGGTACGTGGGAATCGAGATTGCCTCTGGTAGAGTTCACATACAATAACAACTTTCAGGCATCGATTGGGATGGCTCATATGAGGCTTTGTACGGGAGAAGGTGTAGGTCTCTCGTGCACTGGGATGAGGTTGGAGAGAGAGTTTTGACGGGGCCAGAGATGGTACAACAGATCGCAGATATTGTGATCAGGATACGGGATCAGATGAGGACAGCCCAGAGTCGTCAGAAGAGTTATGCCGATCAGAGACGACGAGATCTGGAGTTAGCGGTTGGGGATCACGTATTCGTGAGGATATCGCCCATGAAAAGCATGATGCGCTTTGACATGAGGGGCAAGCTCAGCCCGAGGTTTATTGGGCCGTTTGAGATTCTGGAGAGGGTTGGTATGTTGGCGTATCGAGTAGCACTACCACCCAGCCTGTCAGTGGTTCATAACGTATTTCATATATCGATGCTACGGAAATACGTCCCGAACCCATCGCATGTGTTGGATTTCTAGCCTCTTCAGTTAGCACCAAACCTATCTTTTGAGGAGCTACCAGTTCAGATCTTGGCTTGAGAAGAGCGCAGACTTAGAGCGTGGAGTATTCCGATGGTCAAGGTCCGGTGGCAGAATCACTCAGAGGATGAGGATACTTGGGAGACTGAGGCCGATATGCGGACGCGCTATCAGGAGCTTTTTGGTACGTAACCTAATTTCATGGACGAAATTCCTATAAGGGGGGAGAGTTGTAACGTCCAGAAATCCTAATTACATGGAAATGATTGCATGACTAGGGGGAAAATTATTTTAGAAAATTATATGCTATTTTATGTGATTGCATGATGGTTTTAATGTTTCATGATATGCATGTTATGTTGAGTTCCGGATGCGTAGACGAGACTAGGGACGATCGAGATGGAAATTATTTGAAAGTTTTGAGCCCTCATACTTTTAAAGAATAAATCTAATATTTTTAATTAGCAATTTCCGAAAAATAAGGTTTTTATGCATTATTTTCGAGGGGAACCAATTTTTCGCCTATACGGACTGCTTATCGGACTTTCCTATATTTTAAAGTTGAGGAGACAATGTATTACGAAAATTAATATTTCAAAGCATATTTTTTAGAGTTTTATTCAACAGTTTTTAAATTAGTGGAGAGTTAATATTGGAAAACTCCTTTATTTTCCTAATAAAACATAGGAAGGGGTCATTTTGGACACAATTCATTTTCTCCATACCCCAATTTTCGAAAACCCTACCTCCTTCCCCTCCCTCTAGTCGCCTCCTCCTGTCAGGCCTCGTGCACAATACAGAGTTAAACCACGCAAAACAATAGCGGAAGCATACAAAAGTGGCTTAAATTTTCGCTTTGGCCTGACGACTATAACATATAATTTAAAATACAACAATACTCAAAATATCCCAGTTTACCAAATCAATTCAGTACAACAGTACGGCATTAACCCATATATCAAGTACCAAACAACAACTACTATAAAGCACAGGACAACCCCGGGCTAACAGTACAGATACATAATATGCTATACGCTAACTGGGAAACTCTAACCACCTCCTGGGGCACCTCCAGTTGGGTCTACTCCACGACCAGCAGATAACCATGATAACCTGAAAACACACACAGACAAACAAACAACCAAGCCCCAGAGGGACAGGGGTCAAACCCCAGTACGGAGAGCAACATAAAACAGCTAACGGAAAGCAAAAAGTAATATGCAGATGATATGCATGAACAACTGAGCACAACAGAAGGCTACAACCAACGGTAGGGAGCCAGAATCTCGAATTCAACTCAAAGATGATCAAGAACCGATAGCAACGAATTACATATGTCAGTGGCCACAGGGTGTGTGAGTATATGGGAGCTACCCACTCGTCTCAGCACACGGCACCAGATGCAACACATGGCTCAACCTGCCGTTGCCAAACTCATGAGATGTGGGAGCTACCCACTCCGCTCATAGTGGCTAACAGATCCCAACAGAGAGATGAGGTACGGGAGTTACCCGCTCGCCTCAACAGCATCCTGGTACGCTCAGAATAATGAACAACAAGGCACGACTACAACAGATCTGAGCTCAACAGATAAATGCGTGTATGCAACATATGTAATGATCCACACAGAATCATATACAATACACAAGGCATACACATCAATGCAAAGCTATAAAACAAGCTCACATCCATACCTCAAGTTTTCTGTGCAACAATTACTACAAACTGGGTCCGAGCAACGCAGATCTCACACCTGCTAAGCCAATCACAAACAACTACTCAAGGACCGAAACACATAAAAGCAACAGCCGGGAGCTACAACTCGATCAACGCTATACTACCCCTCTATCTCAACAGAGAGCTCTAAACAAACACAAGGCAGGGTCTAAACACTTACCCCAACAATCTAGGACAGAACGCTAACAAACTACAAAAGGGAGATGTCTTCGCACACCTCACCAGTTTCAAGAAAACGTTCAAAAGAAATATCCAAACGAAGCATCTCAGCAAGAGGAGTCCAACGCTACCACTCTTACTTCAATCGGAGCTGTCTACCGTCGGCAATCAGAGAAGATAAGGTCCGGTCAACAGTAGCTAGGGTATCGCGACAGAGATCAACAATCGGGAAATATTCTAAGTGTCGGAAAACAATGCAAAGCAATGAAGACCAAGTCCTCTTATACTCAAATCTGTCCAAGACCGCTGAACAGATCTCACCGACAACTTAAATCTCAAAGCTGATAATCCCGCTTGCATCCAGATCTCGCAACAGATCTCACTCTACGCCAAAGCAGATCTCTACTAACTCAAACGACGTCGCGCAAGTCCGCTATCACAACTGGACACATCACCCGCTACTCATATCTGAATCGCTAGCGCCAACGAAATCTTAGACGTCGACTTCCGAACACTCAGATCTCTCTCAAATCTGAAGACCAACGCTTCTCACTACTGAGTCTCGCCCGCTAAACCAAAACACTGTCGTTCCAAATAATCCAAACGACATAGTTATCTACTCGATGCTAAAACAAGCCAGAGCACTCTCTTCTGCTCAGCAACAACAGATCTCGCTTCGACTGCTGAACACGATCACTCAGCGATGACCCTCGCTCACTACTGAATAGATCTCGTGCCAAAGCTCTAACTCTTCAGGTCTATTCTAAGGACTTATACAAAACCCGATAGCTTCTCCAAGCATATATAATCAAAGCTGAACGTCCAGATCTGCTCAAGCTCAAATCTGAATCCAATAAAACCCGATTAATTAACTCATTTATCTCATCAGCTTTTCGGGTCTCACATCTCTCCCCCACTAAAACAGGATTTCTTCCTCGAAATCAAATAGCTCTAGATCAAGAGTTCAAGATAACTGGGGAAAGAACTTAATCAAACATTTATCGGGAAAACAAAGAACCAACTACTGGAATCTGCATCAACACTCACTCAAACAGATGCGGCCACTCACGCTACATCTTCTCTTCCAGTTCCCACGTAGCTTCCTCTCTACCATGTTTTCTCCACTGAACCATCA
>KV015638.1:78135-142791 GCA_001598015.1 Dorcoceras hygrometricum
TCTCAGTCCGTGCATTTTCCTCAGCAGCAGCAGCAGGTAGCTCAGCAGTCTGGCCGTGGTAGGTTCCGACCTCGCGGTCAGCAGTTTAAGAAGAAGTCTGGTTCAGGGTCCTCTGGTTCAGGCAGTTCGAGTAGCAGTGGATCTCGGACTTAGTTTTGTGGCTTTTGTGGTGGAAAGCATCCTTCGACGCAGTGTGTAGGTGTGCAGGGTTCCTGCAACCTTTGTGGTCAGTATGGGCACTTTGCGAGAGTGTGCCCGACAGCGGGAGCTCAGCAGGCCGCGGCCCAGCCTCAGGGTCGTGGGGGTCAGTCTAGGGCCCGTTCGTAGCAGTTTCAGCCTCCCCGTTTTGGTGAGACTCCGTTTAGGCCGTTTCAGCAGCCTGGCCCTTCGCGTTTTGGGCAGTCGTCTCAGCCTTTCTTTCCAGGACCCCAGCATGCTCAGGTTAACGCCTTCACGAGAGAGCAGGCCGAGGAGACACCGAGTCGGGTGATTGGAGGTACATGTCTTGTCTTTGACTTTCCTGCTCGTGTGTTGTTTGACACCGGTGCTTCGCATTCGTTTATTTCTGATTCCTTTGTTGTTGAGCATGGATTGTGTACCGTCCCTTTGTGTGATGCTGTTTCTGTTTCTACCCCCGGTGGTGTGAACCTGTTCTCGCAAGAGATTTTGCTGGATGGTGTGTTGCGATTTGGTGAGCATGCTTTGTTAGCAAATTTGATTCGTTTGATGCTTTGGGATTTCGATTGTATAGTTGGGATGGATGTGTTGTCCAACTATAGGGCCTCCGTGGATTGCTTTCATGGGATTGTGCGTTTTAGGCCTTTGTCTGGCGAGAAGTGGGACTTCTATGGCCAGGACTCGAGATCGAAGATTCCGTTGGTTTCCGCGATGGAAATGTTCAGTTTGCTGTCTTTGGGGAATGCTGGCTTTATGAGCTGTGCGCCCACGGCTAGTTGTATCCCTGAACCATTGAGGGTCACACAATGTACTGGTTTACCAATTCCCGTGCAGACAAGGAAATTGAGCTCAATTTGTTGAGTATAGTAGGAGGAAGGATGGAAGTGTTACTTCCTAAAATAACTGGGGGTGGAAATAAGATTTCCTTAAAGATTGGACTAGTATGACTATCCTTAAAGTTTATAGGGGCCTAACTGCTATTTTGGATTAGGTGGTTCTGAAAAATTGTTTTCACATCATAATGTTCAGTTTTGTAAATTGAGTAGATCGTCCGATCTGATAGTCGATCAGGATTATGATGAAGCCAAAATGATGGACTTGAAACCAATATTCACCTGGGCCTGGGCCCGACCCAAGCCCATTAACCTGGTTTCAGCCCATGGAAGATCTATAAATAGAGGCTATGGGGTATTCATTTTACTCGCACCAAAAAACTGTTTAGCAAACTCTCCCCTCTCCCCTCTCTCCCTCCTCCATCCGCCGCGCCGTCGCCCGTCGCCAGTTCGCTGCGATCGTCCCGGCCAGGAGATTCTGCTCGCGAAATATTCATTGGGGTTCTAGTGCATTCCAACTAAGGAATTGGAAACCGGCCGTGGACCGAATTAGGAGCAACCAAAGAAGTTCTATTTCCATTGGAGAAATAGTCGGAGTCACGCGCCTAGTGGCCAGACATGTAACAATCTAAACACCTGTTGTTTAATGTTTGTGTTAAATTGTTTATATTTCCAGAACTACTCTTCTATTAGCGACCCCGGGCACAAAAGTTTGAAACATCCGCTGCGCATCGGGAGCGTGATCCGGATCCGGCGCCTGGCACCAACAGTGATATCAGAGCCAAGGTTCGGATCTGTAACAGAACTGTTCTGGAATTGCATCAAAAGGACACTTTTTTCTTAAAATAAAATAAAATAAAAAATTTCGTCTCCGGAGAACCACCGCACCGTCTTCGTGCGACCACCGCACGCCCGCCGCCCATCTGCCGCATGACTCTTGGCAGCCATGGCGCCCAACGCTCGGCAGCCCCGTGCACACGTTGCGCTGGGATCATGGCGGGATACGCGCCACAAATCGCGGCGCGTATCGCAGGATGTCTCGGCAGGTCTCGATGGGTTGTCTCGGGATGTCTCGGCAGGTCTCGGCAGCATGTCTCGCCACATCTCAGCAGCGTGTCTCAGTAGGTCTCGGTGGGTGCTTGCGGGACGTATCGGAAACCCCTTGCGGGCTTGTCTCGGCAGCCATGCGCGACGTATGCGGGACTTGATGCCGCACATGGCCGGGCGTGCCATGCGCATCGTGCGCACCTGTGCGACACTCGATGGCGCACGCTACAGGGAACATGTGCGGTGCCCGTGCGGCTTCGCTATTGCTCGCGGGCACCCTTGACCTGGCAGCCCGAAAATTTTGAATTTTCGAGTCCGGGCAGGTCTGTTCTGATTTTAAAATCAAGTTTTTGAGTCCAAAATTATTTTTCAAAATTAATTTTTGGGAAAACTGAAATTTTATGAAAATTGCCCTTTTTCTATTAATTAACATGAGTTTGAAAAATAATGTTTTGATGCAATTAAAACTAACAAAATGTGATTTTATTTATGAAATGTGATTTTATGCTTAAAATAGGATTTTGTTAAATCATATCAAATTTGAATTGGTTAATTATATATGTCAATCATGATTAAATTGCATTAATGTCTTGATTTGATATATGGTTTTGAATCCGCATGATGTTTTAAATCTGATTTAAAATATGAGACCTAAATTTCCAGAAATACAAATCCCTCATTTTAAATATGATTTAAAATTAATATCAAGAATAAAGTTTCATGATTAAAATTGAAATATCTTAGTTTATTGATAATTATGAATAAAGTGATAAAACATGATTTAAGGGAGTCCTTTATAGACTGACTTAAAAATGGCCTGTACCGACAAAGTCTCCATGAAGGGCGTTGCTTTAAGGAAGTTGGTTTTTAAGTGGGTCTTAGCCCCTCCAACTATATGGAAGCACTCTTGGAAATTGTTAATCACTGGATTCTAAACTGATCATAAAACAAAAGATTATTCAACGAGATCATGAGGCTAGGGAATTTAAATACTATTTAAAATTTTCTACCTACCATCAACAATGGGGTATACGACGATGCTAACTATACATGGCCCGACTCATATTATTGAGGGGGTTATTTATGCCGAAAAGCTGTACACTCTATTGAAACTTGTTGTGAGTTGGTTGGAACTACATTTAACGTTGGCTCATATTATTGGGGACATTAAGGGGACCGTCCATCGTGACTCAACATTGATGGGTCATCTTGACACGTGATAGTAATCGGCTTCATATTTTGGGTCCCTACTGGACGTGAGGTAAATACATGGAGGTTGCACCTGGTGCAATTGGGCTTTACCTTTTGGAGGTCATGTTTGGCTGATATTATTCGGGATTGTGATTTCGATTGGGCTCCGTGTACCCGCTAAGGAAACTGGCTTTCCCGATTTCATTAGAGGGTGGTGAAATCGTTAAAATAGTGGGATGGTAATTCGTAAAATAAAATGACCATGTTTAATGTCTTAGTGAATTTCTATAAATTGTTAGTAATGAATGTCTATTTTATCTTAGGATATATATTGCTTAAAATGTCTTCAATAAAAAATCCACTCACTGCTATACTAGATAGCAACAAGTTAACTGGCGCTAACTACCTGATTGGTTGCGCAATCTCCAGAGTTTCTTGGCTTCGGAGAAGCTACTCTACACGCTAGAGAAAAGCCCTCCGAAGGAAGCCCCCGCTGATGTCAGTCCCGAAGAGCTGACAAGACTTGAAAAATGGTGGGACCATGATCTTAAGGCTAAGTGCTACATGTTGGCTTCTATGTCCAACGAACTGCAGCGGCGATTTGAGGACGTTGAGTATGCTGGTGACATACACTTGCACCTCAAAGAGTTGTATGGGGAGAACTCTTGGGCGGAGAGGTTTACTACTGTCAAGGAGCTCATGAGTGGCCGCATATGCGATGGAACTTCGGTCCACGAGCATGGGGTCCGAATGATTGGGCTCGTTGAAAAGTTGGTGAGACTTGAGCTCATATTTCCACATGAGCTATCTGTGGATTTGATTCTCATCTCAGTCCCTGCTGCATTCGACCCCTTTGTGGTCAACTTTAACATGAACAAGCTGGATGCCACTCTTGAGAAGTTGGTGAACATGTTTGTAGTGTTTGAGGGAACCATAAAGAAGGACAAGTCCGTCCTCCTATTGGGCTCTTCTTCTTTCACGAAGAAAGGGCCCAAACTCCATGGTAAGAAGCGTTCTATCCCGATGAAAGGGGACAAGCCCAACAAGAAGCCAAAGGCAAAGACTTCCAAGCTTGACAAAACTGAGGATGTTTGCCACCACTGCCACAAGCCTGGCCATTGGAGGAGGAACTGTTGAGATTACCTCGAGCAGTGCGAACTCCAAAAGATATATTCTACATTGAAATAAACATGTCTCTTAATTCTACTTCTTGGGTACTTGATACCGGATGTGGATCTCATATCTGTAATGACTTGCGGGTAATGACAATAAGTCGACGTCTTAGGGAGGGTGGGACCCACTTGAGGCTTGGTAACGAAGCAAGGGTTGTTACCGAAGCAATATGAGATTTATATTTATTTCTTTCTTCAAATTATAAGTTGTTTTTTAAAGATGTTTTATATGTTCCCGAATTAATAAAGAACATTGTTTTCATTTATATGTTTGATAGTGATGGATATTCTTATCATTTTGCTAAATCGATTTGCAATATTTACAAGAATAAATGTTTAATTGGAATTTGGAAACGCAAAATTATCTATACAACTTAAAATTAAAATAAGTTCCAACTCGCGATGTAGAAACACACACAACAATGATTAAAAGGAAAAACGATAATAAAAACTCGCCCGAACTTTGGCACGCTAGGCTAGGTCATATTTCTTTAAGAAGGATGCACAAGCTAGTGGGAGATGGCATGTTTGAAATGTCAGACATCGATTCTTTTACTACTTGTGAATCCTGTCTAAAAGGTAAAATGACCAGCCCTTCAAGGGCATGCCTGAACGTGCTAAAGGTCTGTTGGACTTGATCCACACTGATGTGTGTGGCCCACTTATCATTAGTACTAAGTTCGGCTACACCTACTTCATCACCTTTACCGATGATTACTCTAGGTATGGTACTTGTACTTAAGTATGGGTACTTGTACTTAATGAAACACAAGTCTTAATCCTTTGAAAAGTTCAAAGAGTTCAAGGCTGGAGTAAAAAATCAACCTAGTAAAAGTATTAAATCACTTAGATCTGATCGAGGTGGAGAATACTTAAGTGTCGAGTTTAAAAATTGTCTGAAAGATAATGAGATTCTCTCTCAGTGGGCCCCTCCGGCCACATGACAACTCAATGGTGTAGCGGAGCATCGTAATCGAACCTTGTTGGACATGGTTTGATCTATGATGAGCTTTACTGAATTTCCTGCCTCATTT
The DNA here is from genome assembly GCA_001598015.1 of Dorcoceras hygrometricum. Lineage (NCBI taxonomy): Eukaryota > Viridiplantae > Streptophyta > Magnoliopsida > Lamiales > Gesneriaceae > Dorcoceras > Dorcoceras hygrometricum. Next base: position 83,590 of record KV015638.1, read on the forward strand.
GGGGCTATGCGCTCGAAACAACGGTAATGTTGTTGAACAACATTCACACCAAGGCAGTGAATAAAACTCCATATGAGATATGTACGGCAAACCTCCTAAATACTCGTACTTGAGAATTTGAGGATGTCCTACTTACGTGAAGCAGACAGTGGGAGATAAGCTGAATAATAGATCCAACTTATGCTACTTCATTGGGTATCCAAAGAATTCAATTAAATACTATTTCTACTATCCTAATGAAACAAAAGTGTTTGTTTAGAAGGAAATTCTGCTAGATAGGAAAGGCAAAATAGTAGAACTCGAAGAAGTTCGAGAGCCAGCTGAAGTACCAAGTTAACCTCCCACACCTCAAGAACCGATCCATAAGGTGCACGAACCTAGGAGGTCTGAAAGGGCTCCTAGGGCTCCTGAAAGATATGGTTTCCTACTTGAAGAGGATCCAAGTGATCCAAATATTGGATGTGATCCAAGAACCTTCAAGGAAGCAATTTCCGATGTTAATTCTGATTTATGGCTTGAAGCAATGCAATCTGAGATAGACTCAATGCATTCGAACCAAGTCTGGACTCTTGTAAATCCTCCTGAAGGAATCATTCCTATTGGGTGTAATTGGATATACAAGAGAAAGCTTGGGCCTGATGGTAAAGTACTGACCTACAAGGCACGATTGGTTATGAAAGGTTACACTCAAAGAAAAAGTGTTGACTATGATGAAAATTTTTCACCAGTCGCAATATTCAAGTCAATTAGAATCTTTCTTTCCATAGCTGCATGGTATGACTATGAGATATGGCAAATGGATGTGAAGACTACGTTCCTTAATGAAAAACATTAAGGAAGAGATCTTTATGACACATCCTGAGGGCTTCACATCTGTAGTAAGTGAGCATAAAGTATGCAAACTTCAGAGATCGATCTACGGTCTCAAGCAAGCATCAAGAAGTTGGAACTTGAGAAAACAATGAAACAATGAAATAATTTGGTTTCATCAAGAATCCTGAGGAGCCGTGCGTGTACAAGAAGGTAGTCAAGGATGCTGTGACATTACTGGTACTTTATGTTGATGACATTCTACTAATTGGGAATGATGTAGGAATGTTGCAATCAACTAAAGGATGGTTATCTGGCAGATTTTCGATGAAGGACCTGGGTGAAGCGTCCTATGTTCTTGGAATTCAGATCTATAGGGATAGATCCAAAAGGATGCTCGGACTCACTCAAGCGACCTACATCGATACCATACTTAAGAGGGTTTCTATTGAAGAGTCCAAGAGAGGATATCTACCTATGTGCCACATGATCACTCTATCAAGTCTATGTGTCCAAAGACCTGAGATAGAGAGTATGACACGTGTGCAATATGCTTTCGCAATAGGTATTATTATGTATGAAATTATCTCGACCAGACCGGATGTCGCTTATGCTCTGAGTGTCACAAGTCGATAACTAAGCCAACCCCGGACAAATGCATTGGAAGGCTGTGAAAGATATTCTTAAGTACTTACGAATGACTAAAATTTGTTCATGGTCTATGTGGGTGGTGAACTGAAATTGGAAGGCTACACTGATTCTAGCTTCCAATGCAATGTGGATGACTCGAAGTCAACATCTGGATTTGTATTCATGCTCAATGGAGGTGCTTTCTTTTGGAAGAGTTCCAAGCAGGACACCATCGCAGATTCAACCACTGAGGCTGAGTACATCGCAACATCAGCTGCTGCTAAAGAGGCGGTTTGGATGAGGAATTTCGTCCAAGAGTTGGGCGTAATTCCTAAAGGAGTTGGTCCAGTCCCGGTGTACTGTGACAATATCGGTGCCGTTGCACAAGCAAAGGAGCCTAGGTCTCACCAAAGATCCAAACATATCCTAAGGAAATACCACATAATCAGGGATATTGTAGCAAGAGGTGACATTGCCGTTGAGAGAGTCACCTCTGTAGACAACATTGTTGATCCACTTACAAAGCCCTTGCCAGGCCCATTGTTTGAACAACATTGCGAAGCAATGGGATTACGCATTATGAGTCGTTGGCTTTAGGTCAAGTGGGAGATTGTTAGAGTAGGTGCCCAACTAGCCAACTTGTGGCCTGAAGGCTTTTGATGACTCTTTGTGTAAAACAATCTTTGTTTATGAAATTCACATTTATATGGCATTATTTATCATCGTTTTATTATAATGTTGTGTTGGATAAAGACCTAGAATGCACCATAGTGTAAGTTAGATGTGATAGTGGATATGATGACTATCATGAAACACATCTAATAGTCACTGTGTATTCTAAACTTGTTCCTAGTCGATTGGACCATAAAAATGAGGATAAGACCGCCCGAGTTTGATACTAGCATCTGCGATGTGAAGTACCATGTTTCATTGGTAGGGAACATTGTGATGTTCTGAGCATGCAGATGGATGGTTTGCCTGGAGAATCGAACTACCCTCGTTCGAATTCTCCAAGTGGTTACCATTTGTCGAGTGGAGAGTCCGAGGTCTTGGTTGTATGAATTAGTCCTTACTACTCAAAACATCATTGAGACCCTACATGATTAGTCGTCTTACTTTGACTAGTTTACCAATTCCGTGAGGGTCATCAGGTGTCGAGATTGGCTGAGGTCATGAAGCATGTGGGAGTCGATGCTTTGTTGTCGAGTATTCACCGCTCGCCCTAGTACGTGGATATCCTATGCTATCTGAGGAGATAATAGTGTGACAAATCTCTGGCCAGAGGACTCTTGTGCTTTATTGTAATTGAGTTTACCTAGTAGCACTCGCGATTTCGCTATTCTGCTCTCCAAGATGTATGCATGGCTATAGAATCTCTAACGACTCTCGATTTACCAATGGTCGTTGATTCGATCGGGATATATGAGATGAAAGGATCGTACTATACATTAACCATGACCGACTGGTTCTTGCAGGCATAGGGGCTCATGGGGCGATGTTGCTAGGAGCTATACCATGGTCCAATGGGTAGATCATAAAATTCTGTTTTCTGATTCACAATGAGTTGTGAGCCCACGGCTAGCTGTATCCCTGAACCATTGAGGGTCACACAGTGTACTGGTTTACCAATTCTCGTGCAGACAAGGAAATTGAGCTCAATTTATTGAGTATAGTAGGAGGAAGTATGGAAATGTGACTTCCTAAAATAACTGGGGGTGCAAAAAAGATTTCCTTAAAGATTGGACTAGTATGACCATCCTTAAATTTTATAGGGGCCTAACTGCTATTTTGGATTAGGAGGTCTGAAAAATTGTTTTCACATCATAATGTTCAGTTTTGTAAACTGAGTAGATCGATCCGATCTGATCGTCGATCAGGATTATGATGAAGCCACAATGATGGACTTGAAACCAATCTTCACCTGGGCCTGGGCCGGACCCATGCCCATTAACCTGGTTTCAGCCCATGGAAGATCTATAAATAGGGGCCCTGGGTTATTCATTTACTCGCACCAAAAAGCTGTTTAGCAAACTCTCCCCTCTCCCCTCTCCCCTCTCCCCTCTCTCCCTTCTCCCGTCGCCGCGCCGTCGCCCGCGGTCGCCGTCGCACTTTGCTGCGATCGTCCCGGAAAGGAGATTCTGCTCACGAAATATTCATTGGGTTCTAGTGCATTCCAATGAAGGAATTGTAAAACCGGTCGTGGACCGGATTAGTAGCAACCAAAGAACTTCTATTTTCATTGGAGAAATAGTCGGAGCCAGTCGCCTAGTCGCGAGACATGTAACAATCTAAACACCTGTTGTTTAATGTTTGTGTTAAATTGTTTATATTTCCAGAACTACTCTTGTATTAGCGACCCCGGGCAGAAAAGTTTGAAACTTCCGCTGCACCTCGGGAGCGTGATCCGGATCCGGTGCCGGGCGCCAACAATACCAGCTTATGCATGCAGCTCAGTACGCTTACGAAATCAGCTTGCGCACACAAACAGATCCAATCGCACATCGTATCAAATTCGTGCACTCCCTTCAGCTCGCACAATACCTAGCTCAGCTCGGAGCTAACAGATCGGGTTGTGCCTCATGCACAGTAACCTCAGATCGCACTTACTCAGATCACATACCGACCAGATCACGCTCACCGACACAAGTCAGCTCTAGTGTGCTAAATAGCTCTCATGCACTATTCAGCTCTCGCGCACAATCAGCTCTCGTGCACACTGATTGTGCGCCCTGCAGAACAGGAGAATAAGATTAGCTCACACCAAATCTGACCAGATGAAACAGTTCATGCCACGCACAATAGTATCAGATCACATACTAGTCAGCTCATGCACTCCTACAGCTCTCTGCTGGGTGGCCACGGCGGATCCGGAGCACGCCTCCCAGTGAGGCAGCTGAAGAACAAAAACAATACCGGGAGACGATCAATATAGTTAAAACAATAATCATGCTATGACATTCATAGGACGTTTAGATCACTACCTTGCTGGCAACTCGTACCTGGCTCCGACCAGTTTCTCAAGGAAACCGGTACTTCACGGTAGATTGCGATAGATAACGTCAATCAGGTCCACAATCGTAGATGGGATTCCTTCGTCAGCCTGCACTAGAAGGCCTGACGAGATCGGCGTGGACGGACTCTCCTCGAAAAATTGGCGGAACAACTTCCGGCGAACAGCGGCGGCGGCGGCGACTAGCGGCGGCGGCGGCGGCGTCTTTTGAGAGAAGGGAGGCAGCGGTTTTGGCTCTAGGTTTAGGGTTAAGAGTTTTTTAAGTATATTGATTAAGTCTCCTAAGTCTATATTAAATAGACTTAGTGATGGATTTGGATCCGGCCCAACGGGCCCGGGTCCAACGGATGAACATTCGGTTCATCCCCATCACCGAGACTTCATCATAACTCCGATCGCCGATCAGATCGGACCGATCGACTCAGTTTTCAAACTGAATGTTATGATCTGAAAAACCATTTTTCAGAACCCCAGTGCAAAATGACCGTTTTGCCCCTCAACATCGGCAAATCACGATTTGACCTCTGTTGAATTTTGGGAAGTCGCACTCCCCAAAATCCTCTTCGTATGCTCAACACATTGAGCTGAGTATCCATGCGGGAATCTCGAATCCAGTACTTGTGTGACCCTCAATGGTTCAGGGATACAGCTAGCCGTTGGCCCACAACCATTGTGGCTCCGGAATCACAATTCCGGACTTGCCCATCGGATCATGGTAAGAACGTCTAGCAACATCGCCCCATGATCCCCTATGTGTCACTGATAGTGCCTGCAAGAACCAGTTGATCGTGGTTAGCGTACAATACGGTCCTTTCAATCCATATATCCCGATCAGATCAACGACCATTGGTAAATCAAGAGTCGCTATAGATCCGATAGCTATACGTACATCTTGGAGATCGAATAGTGACATCGCGAGTGTAACTAGGTAAACACATTTACCTAAAACACATCTAGTACTCTGGCCAGAGATTTATACACTATTATCCCCTCAGATAGCATAGGATAGCCACGCATGTATGCGAGCGGTGAATCCTCGACAACGATGCATCGACTCCTACATGCATCGGGGTCTCACCCAATCCCGACGCCTTATGACCCCAAGTGAGTCAGCAAACGGATCAAAGTGAGACGCCTATCATGTAGAGTCTCAATGACGTTTCGAGTCGTGAGGACTAATCAGTACAACCAAGACCTCGGACTTATCCACTCGACAAATGGTAACCACTTGAAAAGTCCGAACGAGGGTAGTTCGATAGATCACCAGGTCACTATCTATCTGCATGCTCAGAACATCACAATGTTCCCTATCAATGAAAGATGGTACTTCGCATCGCAGATACTAGTCTCTAGCTCGGGCGGCCTTATCCTCATTTTGACGGCCCAATCGACTAGGAATATGTTCAGAATACACAGTGACTATTAGATGTGTTTCATGATAGCCGTCATACCCACTATCACATCTAACATACACTTTAGTGCATTCTAGGTCTTTACTCAACGCAATTGTTAATCATTATACAACACAATGAAAGTAAAGAACGCCATATAAATAAATGCGAATATCATATATAAAGATTGTTCATAAACAAGAGTCTATAAACCCACACGCCACAAGTTGTCTAGTTGGGCATCTACTCTAACAATCTCCCACTTGCCCTAAAGCCAACTACTCATCAGACGCAGTCCCATTGTTTCGCGATATTTTTGAAACAACGGTCCAGGCAAGGGCTTCGTAAGTGGATAGCTGTCAGGCCCCGTGCTAATTACTAACAATTAACACATAATAAGCGCATAAACACGGAAGCTAAAAATCAGGGCTTAAAAATTTTTCGAAAATACTATGGGGCTGAACTTCAAATCAGTCATTCAAAATATTCAATACTCAAAATATGAGTTAACTCAAACTCATACAACAAGTAACCATAAAATATCAATTCACTAGACAGATCCCCAAGTACATGATAACACGGGGCATCCCCCGGTTCAATACATATCATAAATAAACTGAGACTCAGGGATGCGGGGATCGACCAGCTGAACTTCCACTCTGCCCAGCTAGGTTACCTGAAACTCCTGCAAATGGGCACGCAGACCCAAACAACAAAAGCAGGAAAACAAGTACGAGGTCAAGCCTCAGTACGAAGAGCTATCAAAGCAGATAAACATGCAACATGCTACCAATCAATGCTATGAATGCATGAGGGCTGTCAAGAAAAATCGGATAGCAAGACCAGTCTATCAACTGGAAAACTCAATCAAGCCTCTATACCACGGTCTATCAACCGGGAAATCATCGATCCGTGATCATCGGGGCCCGTCAGCCCATCACAGCTCGGTGGTAGACACTCGAATCCGGTAGTCACCACTCCAACGATAGCGTTGGACTTTTCGGGCACGACTCAAAGTCGGCCAGTCACAACGTGGCACCCAATCAGGTAATCAAATCAATCTATCAATTCAGGCTCAAGATGTATGCATGAATGCCATTCGATATCAAAGCATAAAGCATACAATGCATAATACGTGAAATAAAGCATAACTCAATCAATCCCACAATTCAATTTCACGTAAGCCACATAACAGCAATTCACAACATCGAAACATAGTCATGTTCACGCTCAAACTGCTAAGAGCTGCTCAATTCGTACCTTTCTTCTCAATTTACCTAACAGATTTCCTCCTGGCTCAAATCACGCAGCAGGAAACTTCCTGGAAGCTGAAATCTGTTAAAACACAGCTAAAATCTTAGCTCAATTCTTAATCAAAATCACGCTAAACCTACTGCCAGAAGCTGATCTAAATTCTACACTTCCACGCAGGCTTAGACTACTAAAACAGAACTCGAAATACAAAGGACTGCTCACCCAAACGTTCGCGCTTAGCAGAAGGTTCGCAAATCTCACTAAACGAGGGCACCAGGCACTTCGCGTTCCTCCTCCAACACTGATTCAGGGTTCAAAACGGGTAGCAAACTAAGGAGCGAAGCAAGGGGAATCCAGCGCTATAAGATCTTCAAAAACAAAGGCTGGAATCGACAGGAAATGGCGATAGAAGAAGATGGTGAACAGTAACTCGTCGAGGGTTTGGAGAAGAAGAGATAAGAGATATCTGGCTCAAAATAATCTAAGTGTCGATCAACACTTCTATATATACCTCTTCAAATCTCACCTGCTGATTCATACAATTCAGCCAAAGAAACCAGCAGGAAGCAATCAGCAGCAACCCTCTATTCCTTTTCGTAAAATTCAGCAGCAACTAACAAATCAACAACCGCGCGCTAACACTGCAAAACGACACCGTAGCAAAAATCAGCAGGCAACAACTCTCGCAAGCAAAACAAACCATCTGCTGATCGCGCGAAGTTCTCAAAACGACGACGCATCTCGACGCCTTTGAAATAGCGCATCTGCTGAACTCTCAACGAAAAGCTCAAAACGCAGCGTTTCCACTAACTCAAACGACGCCGCTTCTCAACGCTAGTATTGCGCATCTGCTGATCAGCAGCAAGCAATACAACGCAATAACAATCAGCAGCAAACATCACGTCACGCCTACGTCATCATATCTATCGACAGCTCTCGCGACAAATACTCATCTGCTGATCTCTTTCACAAACGCATCTGCTGAATCTACATAGTCACTGCTGAAATAATAGTCAACACTCCAAAATGTTGACTAACACGCGTCACTTTCACGCTCAATCTCGCGCTAAACACAAAATCTACCAGCAGCAACTTCAACTCGAACTAAAACCAGCAGACCTTCAATCTTAAATCAAAACCAGCACGATCTACAGTACCCTGCTGATTCCAGTTTCTCCAAAATCAACGCTACACTCAAAAAAAATCCAGCAGGAACTTCATCCCCTTCGCAATTTCCTCAAATCACGCGAGATTAATCCCAATTCAAATCAATTAATCACAAATCTAACTTCTCAAACCTCACATTCTCCCCAACTTAAGAGATTTCGCCCTCGAAATCAAAGGCAGACACAGGGAACGTGCGCAACTTCAAAACGACGGCGTACAGGCACCAGATCTGCTTACGTCACCATCAGACTTGCTTACGTCATCAGATCTACCGCGCAACTCTCGAATGAACGCTACACGCTTCTAACAACAGATCTGCTTACGCCATCCACCAGACCTGCTGACGTCACTCTCAAGCGTTGCCAGATCTCTCGCTACGACCCAAATGCGATCACCAACCAGCTACGCTTACGTCACACATGAGAGATGCTGACTTCATGAGATCTGAATTTCAAAAGAACAACGCATTCATTTCTCACGTTCTTCTCGACCACCAGATCTCTCCAAAACGACACCGTTTTATCCAAATTTCTCGGTGCTTTTCGAAATGCTAAGGGGATACAGATCTCATTCAAAATTCAAACAAATCTCACCATCATATATATAACCAGATATCAGGAAACCAGATTTCTCAATCAACGAACAGATTCCACCAAAAATCGAAATTCCAGAAATCTTAATTCTTAATTCTCGTGATTAATCTAACTCAAAATCCGATTAATCACTAATTAGAAATCTGAATCCTCACAATAGCAACGTTGTCCGCAGAGGCGACTCTCTCAACTGCTATGTCACCTCTAGCCACAATGTCCCGGATTATGTGGTATTTCCTCAGTATGTGTTTGGATCTTTGGTGAGACCTAGGCTCCTTTGCTTGCGCAACGGCACCCGTGTTGTCGCAGTACACCGGGACTGGACCAACTCCATTAGGAATGACGCCCAACTCTTGGACGAAATTCCTTATCCAAACGGCCTCCTTAGCAGCAGCTGATGCTGCGATGTACTCAGCCTCAGTGGTTGAATCCGCGATGGTGTCTTGCTTGGAACTCTTCCAAGAGACAGCACCACCATTGAGCATGAATACAAATCCAGAGGTTGATTTCGAATCATCCACGTCACACTGAAAGCTAGAATCAGTGTAGCCTTCCAGTTTCAGTTCACCACCCCCATACACCATGAACATATTCTTAGTCCTTCGTAAGTACATAAGAATATCCTTCACAGCCTTCCAATGCAATTGGCCGGGGTTGGCCTGGTAGCGGCTCGTGACACTCAGAGCATATGCGACATCCGGTCTAGTCGAGATCATGCCATACATAATACTACCTATTGCCGAGGCATATGGCACATGTGTCATACTCTCTATCTCCTCATCAGTCTTTGGATACATAGACTTGGATAAAGTGACCTCGTGGCACATAGGTAGGTGTCCTCTCTTGGACTCTTCCATAGAGAACCTCTTAAGTATGGTATCAATGTAGGTAGCTTGGGTGAGTCCGAGCATCCGTTTAGATCTATCCCGATAGATCTGTATTCCAAGAATATAGGATGCTTCACCCATGTCCTTCATCTAAAATCTACTAGACAACCATACTTTAGTTGACTGCAGCATTCCTACATCATTCCCAATGAGTAGAATGTCATCAACATAAAGTACGAGGAATGTCACAGCGCTTTTAACTACCTTCTTGTATACGCATGGCTCCTCGGGATTCTTGATGAAACCAAATTCCTTAATTGTTTCATCGAATCTTAGGTTCCAACTTCGCGATGCTTGTTTGAGACCATAGATCGATCTCTGAATCTTGCATACCTTATTCTCGCTTCCAACAGATGTGAAACCCTCAGGCTGCGTCATATAGATCTCTTCCTTAATGATTCCATTAAGGAACGCAGTTTTCACATCCATTTGCCATATCTCATAGTCGTACCATGCGGCTATGGCTAACAAGATTCTAATTGACTTGAACATTGCGACTGGCGAGAAGGTTTCATCATAGTCAACACCTTGCCTTTGAGTGTAACCTTTCGCGACCAGTCGTGCCTTGTAGGTCATTACCTTACCATCAGGCCCAAGTTTTAATTGATTTTCTACTTCAGCCTTGAATTCTTTGAACCTTTCAAAGGATTCAGACTTGTGCTTCATTAAGTACAAGTACCCATACCTAGAGTAATCGTCGGTAAAGGTAATGAAGTATGTGTGACCGTATTTAGTACCAATACTAAACGGGCCGCACACATCAGTATGGATCAAATCCAATAGGCCTTGAGCATGCTCACCCTTGCCATTGAAGGGTTGCTTAGTCATCTTTCCCTTAAGACAAGATTCACAAGTCGGTAGGGTTAATGTCTGACCGATCAAACATGTCACTCCTAACTAACTTGTTCATCCTATTTAGAGAAACATGACCTAGCCTAGCGTGCCAAAGTTGTGCTGGGTTCAAGTCATCTTGTTTCCGTTTAATCGTTGTTGTATGTGCTTCGACATCGCGAGTTGGAACGTTTTTTAATTTTAAGGTGTATAAATCGTTTTCGCGTTCCTCAATTCCAATTAAACATTCATTCTTGTAAATATTGCAAATCGAATTAGCAAACATACAAGAATATCCATCACTATCAAGCATAGAAACAGAAATAATGTTCTTTATTAAATCGGGAACAAATAAACGTTTCTCAATAACAACTTAAAATCAGAAGACAGAAATAAATAAACATCTCCTATAGCTACTGCAGCAACCCTTGCTCCATTGCCAAGCCTCAAGTGGGTCTCACCCTCTCTAAGACGTCGGCTTCTTGTCATCACCTGCAAATCATTGCAGATATGAGATCCACATCCGGTATCAAGTACCCAAGAATTCGAATTAAGAGACATATTTATTTCAATATAGTACATACCTTTCGCAGTTCGCAACTGCTCGAGGTACTCCTTGCAGTTCCTCCTCCAATGCCCAGCCTTGTGGCAGTGGTGGCAAACATCCTCAGACTTGTTTGATTTGGAAGCCTTTGCCTTTGGCTTCTTGGCGGACTTTTCCTCCTTCGCAGGAACAGAACGCTTCTTGCTCTTGCGTCTGGGCCCCTTCTTCGCAGAGGAAGAAGAGCCCAGAAGGAGGACGGGTTTGTCCTTCTTTATGGTCCCTTCAAACACTACAAGCATGTTAAACACCTCTTCGAGGGTGGCTTCCAGCTTGTTCATGTTGAAATTGAACACAAAGGGGTCAAATGCAGCGGGTAGTGAGAGGAGAAGTACATCCACCGACAGCTCGTGTGGAAGTGCGATATCAAGGCCCGACAGCTTTTCAACGAGTCCAATCATACGAACCCCATGCTCGCGGACCGAAGTCCCATCGCGCATGCGGCTTGTCATAAGCTCCTTGACAGCCGTGAACCTCTCATGTCGAGAGTTCTCCCCGTACAGTTCCTTGAGATGAAAGAGTATGGCAGAAGCATACTTTGTCTTCTCAAAGCGCCGTTGCATTTCGTTGGACATCGATGCCATCACATAGCATCGAGCTTTAACCTCGTCGTCCCGCCATTGGTTAAGCGTAATCAGCTCCCCAGGGCTGATATCGGCAGGGGTTTCCTTCGGAGGGCACTTCTGTATCGTATAGAGGAGCTTCTCCGAAGCCAATACAAGATTGAGGTTGCGGAGCGAGTCTTGGTAGTTCAGACCGGTGAACCTGTTGCTATCCAGTATAGCAGCGAGCGGGTTTTTCATCAAAACCATTTTATAAGCAGTAATACTGAAAAGAAAACAGACATACATTACTAACTATATATTAATAATCGCTAAGACATAAAACATGGTCGTTAAGTTTTATGAATTACCCTCCCACTATTTTAATGATTTCACCACCCTCTAATGAAATCGAGAAAACAGGTTTCTTTAGTGGGTACACGGAGCCCAATCAAGCGACCATGGACCCGAATAATATCAGCCATCCATGACCCCCAAAAGGTAGTTTCCGATTGCAACCCCCATGTATTCACCTCACGTCCAGTAAGGGCCCAATAATATGACGCCGTTTACTATCACGTGTCAAGATGACCCATCAATGTTGAGTCGTGAAGGACGGTCCCCTTAACGTCCCCAATAATATGAGCCAATGTTAAAGGGAGTTCCAACCGAACTCACAACAATTGTCAATGGCGTGGACAGCTTTCCGGCATACATGACCCCCTCAATAATATGAGCCGGGCCATGTATACGGGTAGCATCGACGTACACCCATTGTTGATGGAAGGTAGGGTTAATTTAAACAATTTTAAATACCCTTTAGTTTATCGAATAAACTTTTATCTTGATATAAGTTTTAAATCATATTTAAAACGAGGAATTTTATTTTGTAATGCAATCCTATTACAAAGCTTTCCGGTTTTACAGATCTTCGGTCTTCAATATCTTGATTGTCATCTCCACCGTCTTCGGATGTCCTCCCACTAAATCTAGTAATTTACATTTAAATATACCATGACAAATAAGGGATACATTTATCAAGGGGTGGGAACGGGCCACAAACAGGCCCACTTTAAATGATAATCAAAATATTTACAAACCGAATCACAAAAACCTATCGCATACACCTAACAAATTGGGCACGACTCTCGATCATCCCAATTATGCAGATAATCTAATTAACATGCATAAATTAATAATCCTATTATTTATCGCAAAATCATATTTTAATCATAAAATCGCATTTTATAATAAAATCGTATTTTGTCGATAAAATTAAATTTTGATCAACAAAATCATATTTCATTAAAAAATCATATTTTATAATTAAATCACATTTTGCTAATTTTAATTATATAATATTGGGCTTAAAACAATTTTAGGCCCAAAAATCTCAAAATTTCAAAATCGACCAAAACGGGCCCGATATCGTATACCGGCCCGAAAACTTCAAGGGTTGCACGGGACAGGCCCGAACCAAAAATTAGAAGAATTCAGCAGTCACGACATCGCCGGAGTTTCGCCGGAGCAGCGGCCGCCGGCGGCTCCGCCACCACGAAAAAACTCGCGGCAGCAGCGCACGACGCCGCGCCAAGCGCGACGCACGGCCGTGCGCACGTTGCGCGTCCAGCAAGCGTCGACGTGCGGCGAGCAACCAGCAGGTGGTCGGCCACCATCGCGCCAATTGTGCGGCCAGCGCACGACAGGAGGCGCGACATCACGCGGCCAGCGGCCGATCTTCAAGCGCGACACGGCGCCCTACACCGGCGAGACGCAGCGGCCAAGACGCGCGATCATCTCGCAACGGGGCGCACGAGACCAGTGCTCATCAACCGCATAGCAGCGTGCGAAGCAGCGCGCACGTCTCGGCCAGAATTCGCTCGCCATGCGTGGCCAGCGCGCAGCGTTTTGATTCTGAAAATTGAGAGATTAGATACAATAAGGCAATACTGTATTGATCAGATCCGAAAACCTTGGCTCTGATACCACTGCTGGGTGGCCACGGCGGATCCGGAGCACGCCTCCCGGCGAGGCAGCGGAAGAACAAAAACAATACCGGGAGACGATCAATACAGTTAAAACAATAATCATGCTATGAAATTCATAGGGCGTTTAGATCACTACCTTGCTGGCAACTCGTGCCTGGCTCCGACCAGTTTCTCAAGGAAATCGGCACTTCACGGTAGATTGCATTAGATAACGTCAATCAGGTCCATGACCGGAGACGAGATTCCTTCATCAGCCTGCACTAGAAGGCCTGACGAGATCGGCGCGGACGGACTCTCCTCGAAAAATTGGCCGGAACAACTTCCGACGAACGGCGGCGGCGGCGACTAGCGGCGGCGTCTTTTGAGACAAGGGAGGCGGCGGTTTTGGCTCTAGGTTTAGGGTTAAGAGTTTTTTAAGTATATCGATTAAGTCTCCTAAGTCTATATTAAATAGACTTAGTGATGGATTTGGATCCGGCCCAACGGGTCCGGGTCCAATGGATGAACATTCGGTTCATCCCCATCACCGAGACTTCATCGTAACTCCGATCGCCGATCAGATCAGACCGATCGACTCAGTTTCCAAAACTGAATGTTATGATCTGAAAAACCATTTTTCAGAACCCCAGTGCAAAATGACCGTTTTGCCCCTCAACATCGGCAAATCACGATTTGACCTCTGTTGACTTTTGGGAAGTCGCACTCCCCAAAATCCTCTTCGTATGCTCAACACATTGAGCTGAGTATCCGTGCGGGAATCTCTAATCCAGTACTTGTTTGACCCTCAATGGTTCAGGGATACAGCTAGCCGTGGGCCCACAACCATTGTGGCTCGGGAATCACAATTCCGGACTTGCCCATCGGATCATGGTAAGAGCGTCTAGCAACATCGCCCCATGATCCCCTAGGTGTCACTGATAGTGCCTGCAAGAACCAGTTGATCGTGGTTATCGTACAGTACGGTCCTTTCAATCCATATATCCCGATCAGATCAACGACCATTGGTAAATCGAGAGTCGCTATAGATCCGATAGCTATACGTACATCTTGGAGATCAAATAGTGACATCACGAGTGTAACTAGGTAAACAACCTAAAACACTTCTAGTACTCTGGCCAGAGATTTATACACTATTATCCCCTCAGATAGCATAGGATATCCACGCATGTCTGCGAGCGGTGAATCCTCGACAAAGATGCATCGACTCCTACATGCATCGGGGTTTCACCCAATCCCGACGCCTTATGACCCAAGTGAGTCGGCAAACGGGTCAAAGTGAGACGCCTATCATGTAGAGTCTCAATGACGTTTCGAGTCATGAGGACTAATCAGTACAACCAAGACCTCGGACTTATCCACTCGACAAATGGTAACCACTTGGAAAGTTCGAACGAGGGTAGTTCGATAGATCAACAGGTCACTATATATCTGCATGCTCAGAACGTCACAATGTTCCCTACCAATGAAACATGGTACTTCGCATCGCAGATACTAGTCTCTAGCTCGGGCGGCCTTATCCTCATTTTGACGGCCCAATCGACTAGGAACATGTTCAGAATACACAGTGACTATTAGATGTGTTTCATGATAGCCGTCATACCCACTATCCCATCTAACATACACTTTAGTGCATTCTAGATCTTTACTCAACGCAATTGTTAATCATTATACAACACAATGAAAGTAAAGAACGCCATATAAATAAATGTGAATATCATATATAAAGATTGTTCATATACAAGAGTCTATAAACCCGACACGCCACAAGTTGGCTTGTTGGGCATCTACTCTAACACTCTCACCCAATACGAATGTCCCCAACAGTTGACGGCCCAATCGACTAGGAACATGTTCAGAATACACAGTGACTATTAGATGTGTTTCATGATAGCCGTCATACCCACTATCCCATCTAACATACACTTTAGTGCATTCTAGATCTTTACTCAACGCAATTGTTAATCATTATACAACACAATGAAAGTAAAGAACGCCATATAAATAAATGTGAATATCATATATAAAGATTGTTCATATACAAGAGTCTATAAACCCACACGCCACAAGTTGGCTTGTTGGGCATCTACTCTAACACTCTCACCCAATACGAATGTCCCCAACAGTTTTCACCACAATTGTTCTTCGCCATCAGCTTTGGCCAAAGCTGATTCAAACAAACAACATAGCACAACGTCCCTGATCTCACTACTTAGCTTTGACGTTGCGTAACTTCCAAAGTTGAATCTAGTTTTACGTCCTACTACTCTAACTGATATTATCTCAGCTCTCACTATCCAGATCAGGTTGCACGCTCAAACCAGCACAGAGCATTCAGCTCAGCTTACGGTCTCTAGAATAGTACGCAATACATGGATCAACACGCACCTCAACAGCTCAGCTAAGGGTACTCTATCCATTACGCATCACCCAGGTCAGCTTTCGATGCTCTATTCATCTTACGACAACCAAAATAGTTTGTGATACTCTCAGATTGCGTCGCACAAACTTGGAGCAGCTCGGGACGGCCAACTCAGCTTGCGACCTCGGATCAGCTCACATCTGCTACTCCTTGATAAACGATACTTCCTGACTCGATATCAGCTCACGCTACATTGGACCTGCTCGCACTACAACAGCAAAGTCTCATCTCACAAAATCAGCACGGCCAAACATAGGACAGTACTTACCTATCAGCCTGCACCCAATCTAGTCAAATCCATCAACTCACACTAAGATACTTCGGACCTATTCGTATAACCACACCAACAAGCTTCTATGCTGAAACTCTCATTCACATCCAGTGCAATCCGAACTTAAATAAGTTCTCCACCCCTTTAATCAGCTTACACTCCTAAGATCAGCACAGGCCACCCGAACAGATCGCACCAGTGCTTACCTAAACTGAAGCCTAAAATAGCTTTCACCATCAGCTTAGCATGCAACACATGATCAGCTTGCGTCTGAGCTGATCCATCTCAACTGATAGCTCCCTAAGATGAATAATCTCGACTGATTAACCACTAATATGAACTGATTAAGCCAATAATCACTTGGCTAATTATAGTTCTCACATTCTATCATCCTTAAAAATATTTCGTCCTAGAAATTAAACACAACATTCCGCACAAACAAAATAGATCACAACACAGACTACCAAAACGAATCACAAACTGACGTGACCAGATCACAAAATAGATATGGACCAAACACCAGCAGAATACATGGAAGCAATCAGTACTCAAAAAGATAAGGGCCACTTCTGTATCATCTTGGCTGCCACTACACAGGTAGCCTCTTCTCTTCCATGTTCACTCCACTGCACCATAACTCAAGGTATGGTCTTATTCCTCAATTGTTTCTCCTTTCTGTCCAGAATCCTCACTGGTTAATCAAATAAGCTCTGGTCTAGTCCAGCTCGACTTCATCGGTTCTCAACACATGGAAAGGATCTGGCTCATATTTCCTCTGCCTTGACATATGAAACTCATCATGCGTCGATGACAACTCAGTCGGAAAATGCTGCACTTCAAAGATCCAATGTGCTCGATAGTCTCACACGAACCGATGGATCTAGGAGCTAACTTACCTTACATCCTGAATCTCATCACGCTCTTGAAAGGAGAAACTCATAGACCCACACAATTTCCTACTAGAAAACCATCTATATAGCTCGCAGCATATCCTCTAAAGTCTGTAGGTCCATTCAGATTGGCCATCTATCTATATCTGGGGAGATACGTTGTACTTGTGGCCAATCTAGGTCCCAAAGTTACCTGAAAATTCTTCCAAAAATCGGGATGTAATCCTAAAAATCTCTGTCGGACACTATTACACCGGCACACCATGTAATCTATCCACATGGTCGACGTACAGTCTCGCCATTTCCTTCATAAATCACGTCATATCATAGGGGAGAAAAAATAGGCCGACTTAGACAGTCGATCTACCACCACCCAAATCACATCACAACCTCGGCTCGAACGAGGAAAAAAGGTTACTAAATCCATATCTATGCGCTTCCAATTCCATTGGGGCACCTCTAAACACTGAAACAAACACATGGTCTCATCCTCTCAGCCTTGACCTGATGGAAATTCAAGCATCAAGCCACGAATCCAGAATTATCGCTCCCCATGCCTTCCCACCAGTAGTGAGATCTCAAGGCATGTTACATCTTTTCTCACCCGGATGTACGTTGTGACGTCTAAAATGGGTATCTGTCAGGATGGTCTTCTACAAATCGATTAGGGTTGAAACCACCAGTCTCCCTCAAACCCTCAAACAATCATCCGTGGTTCAATATCCAAAACGAGGAAACCACGGAGAAATCATCACCAGGCTGCAAGCGCCATCCTGAATTTAATTCCCAAATGCTTGTGAACTTTCGAAATATGCAATGGTGCTAGCATCACATGCTGGGCTTTCCTACTCAAAGCTTCTGCAACAAAGGTTCACTTGTCTAGGCTGGTACTAAATCTTGCAATCAAAGTCCTTGAGCAA
This sequence comes from Dorcoceras hygrometricum, assembly GCA_001598015.1. NCBI lineage: Eukaryota > Viridiplantae > Streptophyta > Magnoliopsida > Lamiales > Gesneriaceae > Dorcoceras > Dorcoceras hygrometricum. Next base: position 101,794 of record KV015638.1, read on the forward strand.
CTCCATCCATTTACGTTGTCTCATAAATCGAACTGAGAGAAGATATACTCCAAACTCTCGTGGTCGGTATAGCTCACAATTTGATCTCCATACAAGTTGTGGCACCAAATCTTGAAGGCAAACATGTAGGCAACCAACTCCAAATCATGAATGGGATACCTAGTCTTGTGAGGCTACAACTGTCGAGATGCATAAGATAAAACTCGCCCATTCCACATCAACACGCGAACCCAAATCACTCGAGGAAGCAGAGGAGCACCCCTTGGTGACGTACTCGATCTGAGGAATCCTTTCTCTAGCAAATCTTGCAACTGATTCTTAAGTTCCCTCAATTCGGTTGGTGCCAAGCGATAGGGAGCTCTAGACATCCCTGGCACCAACACAAAGCCGGAATCAATCTCCCGTCTTGGATGAAATAAAGGAATCTTATCTAGAAAGATGTCAGGGAACTCTCAAAAAACGGGGATGTCACCACTCTCTAAATGTGGTTCGGAAGTCACACCTCAGCATAAATCGTATCCTAAGTCCTTGAGCGACAACAAGATAAAAATCTCCAAGGAAATAAAATTCGCACCAACTCATTCTAATCAAACTTACAACACAAATCAGTTGTATCTCACGGGACATCAAACTCACACCGACAAAAGTAGCAACAGGAACAACATATCACAAAGGGGGGGGTAAAAGCTCAACCCAAACTCATACACAACAAAACAGATACAAACAAGTGTGATGATCCAGTGTTAAAACAAAACTCGTGCAGGATCATCAAAGTTAAGACAAGTGCATGCAAATATTCCTCCGGGCATAACATCAGCCTGCTATCTAGACATCGCATTCACTTGAGCCTGCTGAGGTCCCGAGTGCTGAGATTGGGAATGCCCCCTGAATCTAGACGCTTTCAAAGGCTGATAACCTGATTACAGTGGCTGAGCAGGGGGATATGGTCTCCATGAAGAACTTTCGAAAGGACCCTACTATGATAGGTTAGAGCACTGTCCCCTAGCAGGACACACCCTCACAAAGTGTCCAACTTGCCCACAAATATGGAAAGCACCCTGCACACCATGAAACTGCGAAGTCAGATGTCTGCCACCACACTGACACAGATCATTGCCCTCGAAATCGCTATACCAAAACTATTTGAACCAGAAGAACTCGATCGGTCATCTTAAAATGTTTCCCTCTCGGCTTGAACCTCTGACGGTTCGAAGTCTGTGGTGCCTGAGGAGGTTAGGAAGAAGGTGTCCCAGAAGATGTAGAATAGAAACTCTGTCCACCTGATGGCTGAACCTGGGATTGTCTATTTGAAAGACCCTCCTCAATGTCGATCGCTAGGTTCACAACATTAGAATAGGTAGAAGGGGAACCTGCTAACACCAACGGAAAAAGATCCGAACTCGAAACCTCAAGAACTTGTTCCGCTTCGCCCTCTCTTGAACAGCAACATGAGGGACATATGCGAGAAGGGAAGAAAACTGTCTAGCGTACTCGGCCACCTTCAAATCCCCTTGTACCAAGTTATTAAACTCCCACTCCTTGGCGTTGTAGTATGACTTGGGAATATACTCCTATCGAATGCAGCACAAAATCTCTCCCACGAGATCACCATACTCATATCTATCATCGCTCGGGAAGCACCCTTCCACCAGCGCTGCGCATGCTCCCTCTGCTGAAACATCTCAAAACTCAGTCTCCTCTCCTCATCATACTGCACACGGTCAAAAAGTCCTTCCATGTGCTCAACCCATCCCTAGACTGCAAGTCCACCTTCAGCGCCAGTGAGGGTAGGAGGATTCATCAGTTGGAACCTAGCTAGAACTAGCTCAATATCATGTATCTGTCGAGTCAAGCGCTCCACCTCAAACTCGGTCTACCTCTCCCTACGACACAAAGGAACACTAGGTCGGTCTACATCTTCCATCTCATCACTATCCAAAGCTCTTGACTCACTTAATACCTGCCTACCAGCTCTACCTCTCTTCCTCGGCGACATCTATGAGACGCCCAAAGGTAAACACAAAACAGGTAAATCAAGTATTCAAGAACATGCAGGAGGACAATCACTGTGCCTAGAATCGAGTGTGATAGAAAAAGAATCTAGATTATCCCAATTTAAGCTCTGATACCAAAATTTCAGGCTCAGTGCTAATAATACAGAAATAAGCACACAATTAGCACTAAAATGTGGAAGCTTAAAAAGTGGTTAAAATTTTTCATTGGCCTGAACAGAAAATACGTTCTTCAACATATACGCATACTTAAAAATACTGACTTTGATTCAAAATTCGACAGTAAAAACAACATCATATCATCAATCAAATATGTATATATCAAACTCCAATAATCGAATCGGAATGAGAACTACACAGGGTATCCCCTGGAATTGACTCGATACATTATATACGTAACTGGGACACTCAACGCCTATTGGGCTCCACCAACTGATGCATCACTCAGACCAGCTGATCTACCTAAAAAACCTACAGTGATCAAACGCACGACCAAAGAGCCCCAACGTAAAACAAACAAGGAACCTCAGTACGAAGAGCTATCATAATACAACAGTCAAATACAACATGCAATATAACATGTCGTGCAATGCATGAGAGGTACAATGAATTATCAGAATCAAAAGCACGGTGACTCAGCTACCTATCATAAATCATAGTGGTCACAGCGCATGTGAGTATATGGGGACTATCCACTTTTCTCACACACGCAGTACCAGTAGCACAATCATCAAGCTCAACCCAACTGATGCCTTTCAACTCTGTGAGGGGTGGGAGCTACCCACTGGTCCTCATGGAGACACAATCTCGCAGTTGGGATTCGAGGATACGGGAGCCAGCTGACACCTCATTTCATTTTTCAATAGCAACATACTCGTACTATTCAACAACATCAACAATCGGTTCTCAAAGGATTCAGGCTCAATATGATATGTATGTATGCAATGCCAACAAGACTCATATAACATAATACAATAAATACGAAAATAGAACAGGAAATGCATCATCATGCAACACACAACTAGGAAACATAGCACACAGCCACAGACACGACTATATACTCAAGAAAATCAGCTTGGCAACTTAGCACAAGCACAAACATCTATGACAACTCAGCACCCGGCTATGCTTCAACATCAGCACACATGCCTATCTCAAAGTTGTAATCAAAATCTCAATTCGTACCTCAACTCTTGACCAAAAATACCTCCAGCATCTCGCACGAAAAGAACAGAGCACCAACACCAGACAGCTCGCGTTCTGAAACCAACAGCTCTGGACAATTTTCTGTTATTTTTCTCCAGCCCTCATGGAGAAAACTCGATAGAGACGCTCAGTGGACGACCAAGCTACAACCTGCTAAACTATATGAAATCAGCTCGGGGACATGCTATGACAGAAACAGGGCAGGGAGCTACCAACTAGAACCTACACCTCAATTACAATAACATGTTCTAATCGGAGCTAAGAACAAGAACTAACACTTACCCGAAAGACGCTAACTGAACCTGAAGACAAACTCGACGGAGAATTTCAAAATGTTGTACGACTCATCTATCGGTGTGCTCGCTCATCCGGCCAATCAACGGCTCTAAAAACGTTAAAGAAAGGACGATCTTGAAGGGAGGAACCCAAAAACATAAGCCTTGCTCCAAGATGAGACGTCTACCGTCGAAAATCAGAGAAGATAGGGTTCGGTGAACAATAACAAGGGTTTCACGATAGGGTAATAGTTCGAGCTCTCGAGGGAAGAAAAAAATCTAAGTGTTGGAAATAATCGCCAACACTTGTTCAAAGCCAAAATATATATATATGACTTAAGTCCCACGATCTGATCTACAGTAGCCACCGACTAGCTCAGGTCTCAAAGCTGATACCAGCTTAGACATGCATCTCAACACGCTTACGAAATCAGCCTTCAAACACAAATAGATCAGATCATGCATCGTATCAGATCGTGCACTCAGTTCAGATCGTGCAATTCTCAGCTCAGCTCGAAGCTAGAAGATCGGATTGTGCCTCATGCACGGTAACCTAAGATCACACTTACTGAGATCACGTACTGACCAGATCACACCGACACAGGTCAGCTCTAGCGCGCTAAACAGCTCATGCAATATTCAGCTCTCGCGCACACTCAGCTCTCGTGCACACTGATTGTGTGCCCTGCAAACCAGGAGAATAAGATTAGCTCACACCAAATCTGACCAGACGAAACAGTTCGTGCCACGCACAATAGTATCAGATCACATACTGGTCAGCTCACACACTCCAACAACTCTCACTCGATACGAATGTCCCGAACAATTTTCACCACAACCGTTCTTCGCCATCAACTTTTGCCCAATCTGATTTAACCAAACAACACAACACAATGTTCTTGATCTCACTACTCAGCTCGGAATGCTGTGTAACGCCCAAAGCGGAATCCAGTTTTACGCGATACTACTCAAACTGATATCTTCTCAACGCTCACTATTTAGATCAGGTTGCTCAATCAGACCAAAACAGATCATTCAGCTCAGCTCACGGTCTCCAGAACAGTACGCAATACTTGGATCAACACGCACCTCATAGCTCAGATTAGGGTACTCTATCCAGTACGCATCACTGAGGTCAGCTTGCTATGCTCTATTCAGCTTACGACAACCAAAACCGTTCACGATATTCTCAGATCGCATCGCACTAACTTGTATTAGCTCGTGATGATCAGCTCAGCTCGCGACCTCAAATCAGCTCATGTCTGCTACTCCATGATAAACGATACTTCCTGACTAGATATCAGTTCAGACCGCTACACTGGATCCGCTCGTACTACACAGTAAAGGCTCAACTCGCAAACTCAGCGTGGCCAAACATAGCACAGTACTTACCTATCAGCTTGCACCCAATCTGGTCAAATCCATCAACTCACACTATGCTTCGGACGATTTCATATAACCATACTAGCAAGCTTCTAAGTTTAAACTCTCATTCATGTCCAGTGTACTCCAAACTGAAATCGGTTCTCCACCACTCTAATCAACTTACACTCCTAAGATGAGCACAACCACCCGAACAGCTCGCCAGTGCTGAACTTACTGAAACTAGAAAAAGCTTCACCATCATCTTAGCATGGAACACAAGATCAGCTTGCGTCTGAGCTGATCCATCTCAACCGATAGCTCATAAGCTAAATAACTTGGCTGATTAACCACTAATATGAACTGATTAAGCCATTAATCACCTTGGATAATTACAATCCTCATAGGTCGCCATCTGTTGTATGTAGTATTTTCTTCTTGGCTTTATTTCGAGCCTATTATCATTTGATTTGGTGTATATTTGAGCTAGTTGTGAACTGTACAGTGTTTGGCCAGTTCAGGCAAGGTATTCTGTTTTTTTTTATTTTCGAATTTGAGATTTTGATGTCGGTTTTGGATGATTTTTGGGTTATAGGACATCACTAGGTCTTTTGGTGAGCTTTCCCAACTTGTTGGTAAAGATTGGAACTTTCCGACCTCCGTCACTGCGTCAGTCGCTGACGTCTGTTACAGACTATGTTTTGTTTGTTTCTGCATCGTTACTTGGATTGAGGTATTCGGTAAGATACTTTGAGGTACGGATGGATCGTGAAATACAGCTTTCATGGTGTTTGAATATGTGCTATGTTTTATTGAATGCATCGTGCTATTTCCTGCTCGTACTGTTATTTATTTTGTGGGTGCATCCTGTAGCATGAAATTGAGCATATGCATTCATACTGGGCCTGAGTTTCTTTGGCAGCTATTGAATTGTTTTTGGATATCTATTTTTTTTAGCCTCATTGGATGTGTTGTACACTCACTAGGAGTTCATTGAGACCACCCTGGTAGCTCCCGAATTCCTGATGTTGTGGCTAGGACGGGCGGTGGGGTTTGAGTTGGCCCACCTTTTTTTCGTTGAGACTGCCCGGGCAGCTCTCGTACTCTCGACAATGTGTCCACCTTTGAATTTCCATTGAGACCGATCGGGTAGCTCCCGCACTCTCGTCGATGTATCCACATTCGATTTGTCGTTGAGACTGACTGGGTAGCTCATGCACTCTCGACGTTGTAGTCAGCATCTTATTGGTTGACCTTTCTATTTGATCTCTGGTCTTGGTACCTGATATCCTTGCTACCAGACACGCATTGCATATCATGTAGCATATCTCATTCTTACTTGATTGTTGTGTTATGTTGTTCTCCGTACTGGGGTTTGTCCCATCATTTTGGGGCTCTTTGGTCGTGCTAGTGACCATTGCAGGTTATGCAGGTGGTTCAGCTGCACCTGGTGAAGCGTCAGCTAGCGGTCCCCTTAAGGAGTTGATCGAGTATCCCAGATATTATGTATATATTTTATCGAGACAATTACTAGGGGATACCCTATGTAGTTGTTGGTATTTTAATGATTCGATTTTTGTTATATCTGTTGGCTATATATACTATTCTGGAAGATTGGATTCTGTTATATACATGACTTTTTGCATATACCATGAGCAGGACTAGCTCTGCACGTGTTTGAAATATATTTTTAAAGGACTTTTATTTAGTTAAGTCCGAGTGATAGAATAGATTCTATATTTTGAGTATTCTATTAATTTAACTCCTTGTATCTGTATCAGGCCCAAAAATAAAAATTTTAACCCACTTTTAAACTTCCCTATTTTATGGTTAATTGCATCTTATCTTGATTAAGAGCACGGGGCCTGATATTTTGGTATCAGAGTTTAAACAGGGATAATCGCAATTTAGATTCTAGTTCACTTGAGTCTAGACACAGCTATTGTTTTATTGCATGTATTTGAATATTTGCTTTACTGTTTTATTTTTTACCTTGGTGTTTCATAGATGGGCACCTAAGAGGATAGGTAGACTGGAGAAGCGGGTTTGAAAATGAATCTGGGGCTCAGAACCATGTGGATGACGTAGCTCAGCCTAGTATTCCTAAGAGTCGACGTGCTAGCCAGTTGAGGATGAAGGTGGAGCACCTGGCTCACCAAGTAGATGAGATGGAACTGTTTTGGCTAGATTTTGGAGGATGAATCACCCAAATTTCATAGGTGCTGAGAGAGGTTTGTTAACCAAGGGCTGGTTGGAGCACATGGAAGGTCTGTTTGACGGGATCAATTATGATACTAACCGGAGATTTAGTCTGGCGACCTTTCAATTGAGGGAACATGCATAGAGAAGGTAAAAGGGTTCTTCCAAGGCTATGAGAGAAATGGGTGCAGTGATTTTGTGGGAGAACTTTCGTTCATATTTTAGATAAGAGTATATCCCAGTCTTTTATAATGCTAAGGAGCATGAGTTTAACCACTTGGTGCAGAGAAACATGAAAGTGGCGGAGTATGCTCGGAAATTTTTTCTTCTCTGCTCTCTTATGTCCCTCATATTTCCAGTCAGGAAAAGGCAAAGCGGAATAAATTCTTGGAGAGATTGATACTGGATATTTACTTTTGGTTTTGGCTGGTTCACCTGCTACTTATGCTGATACATTGAACAGAGCGATTGACATTGAGGAGGGCTTGTAGAATATGAAGTCTCAGTCTCAGCCACAGGTTGCTCAAGGTTTTCACCCCATGCCTTTCGAGATGTATTCTTTTCAGCATCCTCAAGTCTCTCAACAGTCTAGTCGCCAGAGATTTAAGCCCAGAGTGGTTCAAGAATAAGTTGATTTTAAGTTCTTATGGTTCCGACAGTTCTGGTGGAGGTAGTTAGAGGACTGTAATTTATGGTCAATGTGTAGGTAGACATCTGAATACGTTGTGTGCTGGAGTGCAAGGGGTCTGCAATCTTTGTGAACAGTATGGGCACTATGCGAGAGTGTATCCTTTTGTGAGGAGTCCCATTCCTCCCCATCACAGCAGGGTCGGTCTGGAGGATCATCTCGGAGATAGAATACTTTGCTTAGTCTCAGCAGTAGTCAGGCAGCCTCGAGGGTCTTTCTAGCAGCCTGGATATTCGTAGTTTAGAGGTTCTTCTTAGCCTAAGTTCTCGGGGAGCTCAGCAAAGCTCATGCGCATGTCATGATTTGAGAGCAAGCTAGTGATGCACCCAGAGGAGTTATTGCAGGTACATGCCTTATTTTTTATTATCCTGAATGAGTTTTGATTGATACAGGAGCATCACATTCTTTTCTCTCTGATGTGTTCATTTGTGAGTATGGGATTAATTCTACTCAGTTGTGTGATGTTGTGTGCGTGTCTACTCCTACCGGTGTAAGTTTGTTTTCCTGAGAAATAATTCTGAACTATGAGTAAGTTTGATGGGAATCTTTTGATGGAAAACTTGATTTAGGTGAAGATGAGGGATTTTGGCTGTATATTGGGGATGGATGTTTCAGCGGGTTATAAAGCTACATTTAACTGCTTCCACGACGTGAATAGGTTTAGACCTCAGTTTGGCGAGAAGTGGGATTTCTATGGTAATGATTCCTGATCTAAGATCCCATTGGTCTCAGCTATGGAGATGTTTGAGTGTTACCACCAGGGAATTCTGGATTCATGATTTACGCTTTAGAGGTGACGCCCGAACCTAGATTGGAACTCTGTGATATTCCCGTTGCCCAGGAGTACCATGATGTTTTTCCTGAAGAGATTCTAGGTTTTCCTCTGACAAGGGTTTTGATTTTAGTCCAGGGACTGCCCCGATATCGGGAGCCCCATACAATTTGGCACACACGGAATTGAGAGAACTCAAGGATCATTTGTGTGATCTTTGGATAAAGGGTTTATTAGACCGAGCATGTCATCTTGGGGAACTCCAATTTTGTTTGTTAAGAATAAAGATGGGACAACGAGGATGTGTATCGATTTCAGGCAGTTGAATAAAGTGACAATGAAGAATAAATATCCTCTGTTAGCTATGACTTGTTTGATTAGCTGTAGGGTTTAGCTATGTATTCCAAGATTGATCTTTGTTCTGGATACCATCAGCTGTTAGGTCTGGTGCTCTAATCTCATAATAAAGCACTAAATCAACACTTAGTGTGGAAGCTTAAAAAGCAGGTTAAAATTTTTCTTTTCAGCCTGAACTAAAATTTCATTTCAAAGTATACGAATACTCAAAATACAGCTTTTAAAACAAAGTCAACCAGAAAACATCATACAAATACAATTCAAAAAATATCACAACTACACAGGGAATCCTCTGGTATTGACTCCGAAGTACTTATTTCTGTTGTACAATAACTGGGACACACGATCGACACCTGAGGGGCTCCTCTAGCTGAAGCACCACTCGGCCCAGCTGATCTACCTAAAATACCTGCAATGGTCACCACATGACCAAAGCAGCCCCAAAGGAGAACGAAAGAGGCCATGCCTCAATATGGAGAACATAATAAATACAGCAACGTAGTACGAAAGAAATATGCAACATGTAAGGGGTACAAACGATTCAGGGTACCAAAAATCATTGGAGGCCAAAGAAAAGCTCAATCAAAAGGTGACAACATCGCATGAGTTCAGGAGTTACCCGGTCGCCCATCACGACAGCAAAGGCGGCCACATCATCGAGGATTCGGGCGCTACCCAAGCATGGTAGATGGAGATTCAAATGCCAGTGCTCTACCAGGTCACAACAAAAGAGGGGCCGACGACAAGTCCATGTGCATCCTCATTTGCACTCAATAGTGATTGTGGCAATCAACACCACTCCACGAGAGTCTCTCAATCAACATCATCCAACAAGAAAAATCAGATCGAATCCATGCATCGGATACAATCAATCGATATCAGGCTCAATATGAATGCATGAATTCATGTCTAATACTCACATGTTATTATTCCATGCTCAATGCAACAAGTATTCAATTACATCATGTCAAATTGTATCACCACAAGGCACGTAAATCACATATCACACATTTATTACTCTACAAAGCTGTAAAATACACGTTCCATCCGTACCTTGCAGCAATCTTACCAAAAATACCTCGAAAAATCTCACGACCAGAACACATCACACCATTGTTGTGAGACCCTAAAGTTTATTGGATTAATTGAGTTAATTAATCGGGTTTCGCATAGACCAGATTTTGCTTGAACAGATCTGGGATGGATCAGCTTTGAGTTGATATGCTTGGTGAGCGTATCGGGTTTCTATTTGTGTGTTGGAACAAGATCTGGACAGTTGTAGAGTTCAACATGGTAGTAGTTAGATTCGGGGAGTTGAGCGGTGATGGTTGGTGATTTTGGATTTGGTGTTAGTTGATTGTAATTGAGGCTAGAGGTCAAATCTGGTTGTCGCGAAGTGCTTTGAGTTCGCTAAATGGATATCCTGCGCGGGTAGCAACACGCAGTCATTTGGTAGAAATCAGATTCGAGTAGCGTTAGTTGTTAGCGCTGTGTGAACCGGCCTAGTTCACAGTGAAGACCGGTTTCGGGTTGTTTGAGTATAAATCAGATTTGAGTAGCGTTAGTCGTTTACTAAAGACCGGTTTCGGGTTGTTTAGACCGGTAGGCAGTGCGATGTTGTTTTGGGGTTCAGTGAACACTGTATCAGATATGGTCTTTCAGATCTGGGTGTTTTGACTAGGAGCGATGCGACGCCGTTTAGAGAGACACGTGTATGTGTTAATTGTTTAGTGGTGCGACGTCCTTTGGTAGTAGCGCGCCAGTGTAGCGTATGTTCCAGATCTGAAGTGGTACACAGATCTGAGCGGATATCAGCTTTGAGCTAGTGTGGTCGGTGGTTACTGTTCACCAGATTTGGAGAACTTAAGTGGTATTTATAGAGGACTTTGACCCTTCGAACATGATATGTTTCCCGACACTTAGAAATATTTCCCGTAACCTTACTCTGTCGCGATACCCTAGCTATTGTTCACCGAAGCTTATCTTCTCCGATTGCCTGCGGTAGAAGACTCAGATTGGAGCGAGAGTGGTAGCGCTGGACTCCTCTTGTTAAGGCACTTCGTTCTGTACCTTTTTCGAAGGCTTGCGATTAGCTGGAAGAAGATCACGAAGGAAGCTACCTTGTGTAGTCTGTTAGCATTTGATTAGATTTGCTTTTCCGTTCAGGTAACGCTCTGAGCTAGTGATAGATCCTCCCTTATGCTTCGTTTAGAGCTGTCTGTTGAGGTTGAAGGGTAGGATAGAGCTGGTGGAGCTCGTAGCTCCCAGTTCGTAAGTTCTATGCTACTGTCCCTGAGTCGTTGCTTGTATTTGGTTAAGCAGGTTTCAGATCTGGTTGCTCGGGACCGTTATTGTGGTAATTATAGCTCAGAACTAATATACGGATGTGAGCTTGTTTTACAGCTTTGGGATGAGCATGGATTTTATGTGTGCTGTTATTGCTTGCTTCTGCTGTGTTGATTGCTGCAAGTTGTTGCCTTTGCATACACGCATTATCATATTGAGCTCAGATCTTGCTAGCCTTGCCTTGTTGTGTTGATCTGTGTGTACCCGAATTCTTGAAATGAGGCCGAGCGGCAATACCGTCACCCTCATCTCCTTGCTGGGTTGTTGATAGCCACTATGAGCCAAGTGGGTAGCTCCCACGCCTCATGAGTTGGGCAACAGTTGGTTGAGTGATTTGTTATGCATCTGGTACTGTGTGTTGAGACGAGTGGGTAGCTCCCATATACTCACACACATCGTGGCCACTATCCTTCCGTTGATCTGTATCAGTTGTTGAGCAGTTTCTTGTGATCCTTTGGCTCCCTGCCTTCGGTTGTAGCCATGTTCTCATGCATAGCATTCGCATATCATCTGTTGCTATCTATTAGCTCTTTTTCAGTTGCTCTCCGTACTGGGGTTTGACCCCATGTCCCTATGGGGCTGGTTGTTTTGTTTGCCTGTGTGTGTTTCAGGTTATCATGGTTTATCAGCTGGTCGTGGAGTTGATCCAGTTGGTAATGCCTCGGGAGGTGGATATAATGTCCCAGTTATATGTAGTATATTTATGTTATATTGAATTGTATCTATGTTGAGCGAGAGACTCATAATGGATTCTTTAGTTGTTGCTTGGGGGTCACTCTATGCTTGTATTGTTGTATTGGGTTTTCAGTTGTTGTAAAACCAGTATTTTGGATATCAATGTATTTTTAAATTATGTTTTCTAAGTAAGGCCAAAGCGAAAAATTTTAGCCACTATTTTAATTGCTTTCGCTATTGTTTATTGCCTGTTTTATCTCACTAATTGAGCACAAGGCCCGACATTTTTGGTATCGGAGCTTAAGCTGGGATAAGCTCAATTTCTTTGATCACACTTGAGTCTAGGAACTTGGTTGCTTGTTGCATGTGCTTGACTATGTGATATACTTGTTGCTACGTGACCTTATTGTGTAGTGCCTTCGTAGATTCCGCCTAGACGTAGGGGTAGAGATAGAGGGCAGATTTCGGAAGAGTCCGAGGGTCAGAACGATGAGGTCCAGCGTAGTATTCCTGGTCATAGGCATACTAGGCAGATTGATGATGAGGTTGATGTGCTGGCAGCCCGCATGGATGAGATGGAACTAATCATGGCGAGGTTTCAGAGTATGAATCCTTAGACTTTCGATGGGGACGAGAGTAGTTCCGATGCGAATTCCTGGCTGCAACACATTACTGGATTGTTTGACCGAGTGCGCTACGACGATGAGCATATATTGAGTTTGGCGACATTCCAACTTCGGAAGAACGCAGAGCGCTGGTGTAGAGGTGCTTCCCGAACTCTTGAGGAGACTGGTGCCGGGATTACTTGGGATAGTTTCTGTACGGCGTTCCATCAGGAGTATGTTCCGGAGTCTTATGTGAATGCTCGGGAGCGTGAGTTTGACAACTCGGTTCAGGGAACCATGTCCGTGGGTGAGTATGCTCGTAGGTTTTCTTCTCTTTGGCTTATGTTCCTCATGTGTCTGGCCGTGAGAGGGCAAAGTGGAATCGTTTCTTGGAAGGGCTTAATGAGGATTTGTACTCCTTGGTGTTGGTGAGTTCACCTACAAGTTATGCGGACGCGGTGGACAAGGCAATGGACATCGAGGAAGGGTTGAGGAACCGGAGGTCTCGGGTTCAGCCTCCAGTGGTTCAAGGTTCACGTGTCAGTGTTCCGGGGGCGCAACCTCCCCAGTTTCCCCAGTCATCTCAGCAGCAGCCCCAGCAGTTAGCGCAACAGTCTGGACGCCACAGGTTTAGGCCTCGTGGTCATCAGTTCAACAAGAAGCAGGGTTCTAGTTCTTCTAGCTCGGTCAATTCGAGCAGCAGTAGCAGTCCTAGGGCTACCTTTTGTGGCCAGTGTGGTGGCAGACACCTTTCGACGCAGTGTACATGGGTTCAGGGTGTTTGCAATAATTGTGGGCAGTATGGACATTTTGCAAGAGTGTGTCCATTGGCGGGATCTCATCACGCCGCAGCCCCACCGTAGGGTTGTGCTGGTGGATCGTCTAGAGGTCGTTCTTTTCTTGCTCCGTAGCAAAGGTTTGGAGAGCCACAGTATAGGCCTTTCCAGCAGTCTGGTCCTTCGCGGTTTGGACAGCCTTCCCAACCCCAGTTTTCAGGACCTCAGCATGCCCAGGTGAATGCCATGACGAGGGAGCAAGTGGAGGGCACATAGGTAGGAGTGATTGCAGGTATTTGTACTATCTTTGATATTCTTGCACGTATTGTTTGATACTGGAGCATCACATTCGTTTATAGCTGATGCATTTGTGGTTGAGCATGGTTTGCATACCACCTCTTTGTGTGATGTTGTTTCTGTTACGACTCCTGTTGGCGCGAGCCTGTACTCCCAAGAGATTTTGTTGAATGGCATTCTTAGTATTGTTGATCATGTGTTGGTAGCGAATTTGATTCATTTGGTGATGTGGGATTTCGACTGTATAGTGGGAATGGACGTGTTGTCAAATTTTAGGGCCACCGTGGATTGTTTCCATGGCATTGTGCGTTTTCGGCCTCAGTATGGCGAGAAATGGAATTTATATGGCCACGATTCCCAATCGAAGATTCCCTTGGTCTCTGCAATGGAGATGTTTAGCCTGTTGTCGTTGGAGAACTTTGGGTTTATGGTTTATGCCCTTGATGTTTCTCGGGAATCATGGATAGGGTTGAGCAATGTTCCGATTGTTCGAGAGTTCCCTGATGTGTTTCCGGATGAGATTCCTGGATTCCTACTGAGACGAGAGATTGACTTCAGCATAGAGTTGGTTCCAGGGACAGCCCCAATTTCGAGATCCCCTTACCGATTGGCGCCAGCTGAGTTGAAGGAGCTCAAGGATCAGTTGTGTGATCTTTTGGAGAAGGGATTCATAAGGCTGAGTATGTCGCCTTGGGGAGCTCCGATTCTTTTTGTGAAGAAGAAGGATGGATCTATGAGGATGTGTGTGGATTTTCGGCAGCTGAATAAAGCGACGATCAAGAACAAGTATACTTTTGACAATGATTGATGACTTGTGTGATTATCTGTAGGGATCGGCAGTGTACTCTAAGATTGATTTGTGATCGGGTTACCATCAGTTGTGAATCAAAGACTCTGATGTGTCGAAGACGGCTTTCAGGACTAGATACGGGCATTATGAGTTCTTGGTGATGCCGTTTGGATTGACGAATGCTCCTGCTGTCTTCATGGATTTGATGAAGCGCGTTTTTAGCGAGTACATCGATCATTTTGTGATTGTCTTTATAGATGACATCTTGGTGTATTCGAAGGACCTCTTGGAACATAAGGAACACTTGAGGCTAGTGTTACAGAAACTAAGAGACTCACAGCTTTTGCGAAGTTCAGTATGTGTGAATTCTGGTTGGATAAGGTAATCATTTTGGGTCATGTCATATCTGCAGAAGGTATTTCGGTGGATCCTAGCAAGGTCGAAGCAGTGCTTAACTGGGAGCGATCTAGGAATGTTTTAGAGATCCGTAGTTTCTTAGATTGGCTGGCTATTATAGACGTTACATTGAGGGTTTTTCTTTAATAGCCAAGCCGATGACGCAGTTGACCCAGAAAGATAGAAGATTTTTGTGGACAGATGAGTGTGAGTCGAGTTTCCAATTGCTCAAGGAGAATTTGACTACTGCTCCTGTGTTGGCCTTACCTTCAGGTTCAGGTGGTTATGATGGATCTGTTTTGACAGATCCTAATTAAGTTTTGAATTACACAAAACCTGTTATTGTGTTTCTAAAAATTCTACTTGAGTGTATAGATTCTAGCTATCGAAGAAGATGATGAACAGTCGAAGAATCTGTCCAGCCGATGGTTCGCAATATAAACAATCAGCAGTTGGTTTGGTGTTCATGGAATCGGCAGCTGGATTAGCAATGGAGACGTCCAAAGTTGAATCAGTTGTTCGTAATCAGGCATAGGCCAAGTTGAACCAGCTGGAGCATATTAAACCAGCTGGAACGATGACAACCAGCTGCAAACGCTAAAGAGAAAAGATGAACCAGCTGGTACGTGTATTGAGAAGTCTGCTGGAGAAATAGATTGAAGAAGAAGATTCCAGTCGCAATTATAAGTACTGTTGATGAATCTATTGACAGTCGCTATTAAAGAAGCTAAGAAGAATCGCAAACTGGAGCTGGAACGATAAAGATCAGCTGGAGCGCTAAGTGTAGATGACATCAGCAGTGACGTCATCATTCAGCAGGAAGCTACAGTGATCAGCAGGAAGCTATCAGTAGATGAGAAGAGAAGTGAAAGAGATGAAACGACGTCGTGCTAAAGAATCAGCAGATGGTTTAGCGTTGATGACGTCATCGGTGACGTCATCATATTCAGCAGATGGTTTGAGAGAGCAGTCGCAAGATATCAGCAGGTAGCTTGTACATCCAGACGCAAGTGAGAAGCAACGTCGTAGAGGAGGAAATCCAATCGCAAGTATAGCGATAGCAAAACGATGTTGTTTACATAAGTTGATACGACAGCGTTTTGCTCTTGCGCTAAAGATTCAGCAGATGCTCTTTGCGATGAAGAAAATCAGCAGGTACTTCTCTCAAGAGAAACCAGCAGGTAGCAACAGTACTTCCAGGCGTAAGCTATAATAAACCAGCTGTTGCTACGCATCCAGTCGTTGGGAAATCCAGTCGCGAGCTACAGTGCTATTGCATATCCAGTCGACTTGGTACCCAGACGCAAGAAAAGAAGAAGCAGGCGAAGTGTAGAGACTCAACCAGTCGCGAGCTACAGAATCCAGTCGCAAGAAAGCAGATGTAGCGAAGCATTGCAACCAGGCGCAAAGTATCCAGTCGACAAAGATATCAGCAAAAGATGAATTCAGTCGTAGTGATAAATCAGCAGCGAAGCAGTTGACGATTTACGAGAGTTTGATGTCAACTGCTGAGCTCAATTCAAATGGCGAAAACGACAAGAAGCCTGCAAAAGAAAAGGACACAAGTACTATTACCTCTCGGTACTTTACAGAACAATTTTGAACGGGAAGAATGTTGTGTCCAACGGATTGAAATTGTACAGAGGATTTATATACTTCGAGAACGCCATTGACGAGTAGACTGGACGAGAGGTTGGTGTCGCTGTGAAGCTGTCGGAGAAAATAAGTTAATTGCACAGTGCACCAGCAGAGGGAAAAATAAAAAGAAAGACGAAGCAATCGACCGCCATTAGAGAGGAGCTTTCACGAGAGTCGATTGCTGAGTCTAGATTATCTTGTTAAAGCATTTCCCTAGTGTGTGAGAAAAACAGAGAGTTTGAGCGATTCATCGTATCAAATCTCACACACAGAGATTCATTCACATTGTATTAGTGAATGAATCTCAAAACGTTTAACAGTTCCCGTCCAAGCACGATGACGTAAAACTCATGTGTATGTAGTTAGTCACACAGTTAAAGCTGGTGTGCATTTGTGGAGTCTAGGAGTTCTTGCAGCTGCTGGTTGCGGGATTGGGTCTGTACACGAGTTGTAAGATCAAATCTTCTAGTGGATCCTTCCGAGGTGGAAGAAGGGGATATGTAGGACATTGAGGTCCGAACTTCCAGAAACAAACCTGCTGAGTATCGTGTCCTTTATTCTTTCAGCATTCGCCTTACTTTAGCACGCATACACATTGCATAACAAATCAGCACTTGCACTTCCTTAGCATCGCATACACTGTTAGCACACAAGCACTTGCAAGTCTCGAACAGATTTATGTTGTACATAAATCTGTTGGAGTTGTTTTAAAATATAGGATTCAGTTCTGGTATTTTCCTCATGATTTTTAAATCATACCAGATCTGTTTCTGGTGCTCTTCTGGTGAGTTTTTATGTGTTCAAGAACAAGAGGTATTGCACCTCAAGTGTAGTAGCAGCGCGCAAAATTTTCTAAAGTATTTTAAATGCACGGCTGCTGATCTTTTGATCCTATTTTTCGGACCTACAATTAATTGTTAGAACATGCATCGTTGATTTAAGGTTTTGTGTAAATCAAAAAGGGAGAGATTGATGGATCTGTTTTGACAGATCCTAATTAAGTTTTGAATTACACAAAACATGTTATTGTGTTTCTAACAATTCTACTTGAGTGTACAGATTCTAGCTATCGAAGAAGATGATGAACAGTCGAAGAATCTGTCCAGTCGATGGTTCGCAATATAAACAATCAGCAGTTGGTTTGGTGTTCATGGAATCGGCAGCTGGATTAGCAATGGAGACGTCCAAAGTTGAATCAACTGTTCGTAATCAGGCGGAGGCCAAGTTGAACCAGCTGGAGCATAGTAAACCAGATGGAACGATGACAACCAGCTGCAAGCGCTAAAGAGAAAAGATGAACCAGCTGGTACGTGTATTGAGAAGTCTGCTGGAGAAATAGATTGAAGAAGAAGATTCCAGTCGCAATTATAAGTACTGTTGATGAATCTATTGACAGTCGCTATTCAAGAAGCTAAGAAGAATCGCAAGATGGAGCTGGAACGATAAAGATCAGCTGGAGCGCTAAGTGTAGATGGCATCAGCAGTGACGTCATCATTCAGCAGGAAGCTACAGTGATCAGCAGGAAGCTATCAGCAGATGAGAAGAGAAGTGAAAGAGATGAAGCGACGTCGTGCTAAAGAATCAGCAGATGGTTTAGCGTTGATGACGTCATCGGTGACGTCATCATATTCAGCAGATGGTTTGAGAGAGCAGTCGCAAGATATCAGCAGGTAGATTGTACATCCAGACGCAAGTGAGAAGCAACGTCGTAGAGGAGGAAATCCAGTCGCAAGCTACTGTTCACCAGCAGATGCTATTTGGAGATAGCGATAGCAAAACGATGTCATTTACATAAGTTGATACGACAGCGTTTTGCTCTTGCGCTAAAGATTCAGCAGATGCTCTTTGCGATGAAGAAAATCAGCAGGTACTTCTCTCAAGAGAAACCAACAGGTAGCAACAGTACTTCCAGGCGTAAGCTATAATAAACCAGCTGTTGCTACGCATCCAGTCGTTGGGAAATCCAGTCGCGAGCTACAGTGCTATTGCATATCCAGTCGACTTGGTACCCAGACGCAAGAAAAGAAGAAGCAGGCGAAGTGTAGAGACTCAACCAGTCGCGAGCTACAGAATCCAGTCGCAAGAAAGCAGATGTAGCGAAGCATTGCAACCAGGCGCAAAGTATCCAGTCGACAAAGATATCAGCAAAAGATGAATTCAGTCGTAGTGATAAATCAGCAGCGAAGCAGTTGACGATTTTACGAGAGTTTGATGTCAACTGCTGAGCTCAATTCAAATGGCGAAAACGACAAGAAGCCTGCAAAAGAAAAGGACACAAGTACTATTACCTCTCGGTACTTTACAGAACAATTTTGAACGGGAAGAATGTTGTGTCCAACGGATTGAAATTGTACAGAGGCTTTATATACTTCGAGAACCCCATTGACGAGTAGACTGGACGAGAGGTTGGTGTCGCTGTGAAGCTGTCGCAGAAAATAAGTTAATTGCACAGTGCACCAGCAGAGGGAAAAATAAAAAGAAAGACGAAGCAATCGACCGCCATTAGAGAGGAGCTTTCACGAGAGTCGATTGCTGAGTCTAGAGTAGCTTGTTAGAGCATTTCCCTAGTGTGTGAGAAAAACAGAGAGTTTGAGCGATTCATTGTATCAAATCTCACACACAGAGATTCATTCACATTGTAATAGTGAATGAATCTCAAAACGTTTAACAGTTCCCGTCCAAGCACGATGACGTAAAACTCATGTGTATGTAGTTAGTCACACAGTTAAAGCTGGTGTGCATTTGTGGAGTCTAGGAGTTCTCGCAGCTGCTGGTTGCGGGATTGGGTCTGTACATGAGTTGTAAGATCAAATCTTCTAGTGGATCCTTCCGAGGTGGAAGAAGGGGAGATGTAGGACATTGAGGTCCAAACTTCCAGAAACAAACCTGCTGAGTATCGTGTCCTTTATTCTTTCAGCATTCGACTTACTTTAGCACGCATACACATTGCATAACAAATCAGCACTTGCACTTCCTTAGCATCGCATACATGTTAGCACACAAGCACTTGCAAGTCTCGAACAGATTTATGTTGTACATAAATTTGTTGGAGGTGTTTTAAAATATAGGATTCAGTTCTGGTATTTTCCGCATGATTTTTAAATCATACCAGATCTGTTTCCGGTGCTCTTCTGGTGAGTTTTTTATGTGTTCAAGAACAAGAGGTATTTCACCTCAAGTGTAGTAGCAGCGCGCAAAATTTTCTAAAGTATTTTAAATGCGCGGCTGCTGATCTTTTGATCCTATTTTTCGGACCTACAGGTTACGTGGTTTGTTCGGATGCTTTGTTAAGATAAAATTTATAAGTTCTGGTGATAACAAAATAAGACTGAGAACTGATCTTATGTATTTTGCAGAAGATAAAAGAATTGATTGAGAGTTTCGCAGAAGATAAGAAATTGAACTTTTCAGATCTCGTTGAGTGATAGGAACTAGATGGGTCTTTAGGAACAAACTGAATGAAGATGGAGTAGTAACAAGAAACAAGGCTAGATTAGTTGCTCAGGGCTTTAGGCAAATGGAAGAAATAGACTTTGATGAAACCTTTGCACTTGTAGCTCGATTAGAAGCCATTCGCATGTTCTTAGCATATGCTGCATTTAAAGATTTTAAGGTTTTTCAAATGTATGTTAAGAGTGCATTTCTTAATGGCATCTTAATAGAGGAAGTGTATGTTAAACAACCTCCTGGCTTCATTGATCATACTTATCCAAATCACGTTTACAAATTGGATAAAGCTCTATATGGGTTGAAGCAAGCACCCATAGCTTGGTATGATACAATGTCTAAATTTCTTATTGAGCATGATTTCACTATAGGCACAGTTGATAAGACGCTTTTTAAATTTGTTAAATCTGATCATGTTCTGTTAGTGCAAATTTATGTTGATGACATTATATTTGGGTCAACTAACCCCAAACTATGCCAGAAATTCTCTAAGTTGATGCAGGACAAATTTGAGATGAGCATGATGTTACAAATTGGATAAAGCTCTATATGGGTTGAAGCAAGCACCCATAGCTTGGTATGATACAATGTCTAAATTTCTTATTGAGCATGATTTCACTATAGGCACAGTTGATAAGACGTCTTTTTAAATTTGTTAAATCTGATCATGTTCTGTTAGTGCAAATTTATGTTGATGACATTATATTTGGGTCAACTAACCCCAAACTATGCCAGAAATTCTCTAAGTTGATGCAGGACAAATTTGAGATGAGCATGATGGGCGAGCTGACGTCCTTTCTGGGCTTACAAGTTCGACAGCTTGACAATGGAATCTTCATTAATCAAGCAAAGTATACGAAAGAACTTCTGAAGAAATTCGGTATGGACACTTGTTCAGCAGCAGCAACCCCAATGAGCTCCTCAATCAAGCTAGACAAAGATGAAGCTGAATCTGCCATTGAGGTATCTCTATATCGTGGTATTATAGGCTCCCTGCTTTACTTAACTGCTAGCAGACCAGACATCATGTCTGTCTGTATATGTGCTAGATTTCAAGCGGAGCCAAAGCAATCTCATTATATTGCTGTAAAGCGTATACTGAAATATCTTAAAGAAACTTCCAATATGGGTCTTTGGTATCCCAAAGACTCAAGCTTTCAACTAATTGGTTACAGTGATGCAGACTATGCAGGATGTAGAGCTGATCGTAGAAGCACCAGTGGTACTTGTCAATTCTTGGGAGATCGCTTGATTTCCTGGTTTAGTAAGAAGCAGACTTCTATTGCAATGTCCACAGCGGAAGCAGAGTAATTAGCGACTGGAAGCTGCTGTGCTCAGATCTTATGGATTCAACACCAGCTTAAGGACTATGGCGTTGATGCTTCTGAAGCGCCTATTCTCTGTGACAACACCAGTGTCATCGCAATTACTCAAAATCCAGTGCTGCACTCTAGAACAAAGCATATCGACATCATGCACCATTTTATAAGAGATCGTGTACTCAAGAAGTACTTCAGGTTGGAGTATGTGTCGACTGACCAGCAAGTAGCTGACAATTCACTAAGCCTCTACCAGACGCTAAGTTTTCTTATTTTAGAAATCTGTTGGGTCTCTTAGAACGGCCTTGATTGTCTCTGCGCTAACAATTTGCAGGTTGAGCAGCTTTCTATGTTAATAAGATCCGAGTTTACTGTTCAGGGGGAATGATGAGGAATTTCAGATCTGGTAAAATTTCTGACTCGGGAGCAAACTTTAGGGGGAATGAGAGATCTGAATTAATAAGTGCTGAGTCAGCTGAATATATGAGATCTGGATACACTCAGATGTCATGTATACACAGTTGATGCTTATCCATGATCAGATCTCGTAATACCCCTGCTGATACATTAAACAGATCTTAAGGTTGTGACGTGTTAAGTATTTGGCGCTAGTTATCCTTTTACCTTTTCACCCTCGCGGTCAAAATTTGGAATCATTTTAAAATATCTTCAAAATCATTTTAAAATACTTTTCAGAATCATTTTACAATATTTCAAAATCTTATTTGCGTCATTGGATGATTGACACGTGGTTGTCATTATGCGAAACGTCACATCCACATTTTCTCTCTCTATTACCTTTTCGTATTCTTCGTTATATTACGGCGTCTCTTCTTACCCTAACACCTACTTTGCGCAAATTTACTCTCCAGCATACTTGTGTTCTTGCTCGTTGTGTGCTCTTTCTGCAGATATTTTTCAGGCGTATATTGTCATTATGCGAAACGTCACATCCACATTTTCTCTCTCTATTACCTTTTCGTATTCTTCGTTATATTACGGCGTCTCTTCTTACCCTAACACCTACTTTGCGCAAATTTACTCTCCAGCATACTTGTGTTCTTGCTCGTTGTGTGCTCTTTCTGCAGATATTTTTCAGGCGTATATTTCATCAACCAATCTTCAGTAATGGCTTCTTCTCTCATCAGCAACACCAACCAAGTCTACTTTGCCTCTGTCCTCGGAATGGACAATGAGGGCATGGGGCCTATGTTTGAAGAAAGAGGACACTAGTTGGAAAAGCTGCTGACGTAGATAAGACTCAGCGCTTGTGACAGTGGCACAAGAGGCTGTTCCACTCCAAATCGTTGGACCAATTTTTTATGTGCCTCCTGCGCCAAAACGCAAAGCCCCTTAGAGGAAGTTAAGATTGGAACCAGGTTCTGATGATGAAACTGAAACTGTTGAGAAGGAATCAACTGTAGAGGAACCCGTTTTAGACACATCTGCTGAAACCGCAAAGTTGTTGGAACTAGAGGTCACTGGAGTAGATGAAATTGAGAAGATCGTAGAGAAACAGGATAATGAGCTTACTGCCGATGATGTGGACGCTATTATTGAGCAAATTCTAGCAGACACCACTTAGATGGAAGCCGATGCAGGTGAAACAGATGTTGGGGATCAGACAGTCCAGAGATCTGATGAGAAAGAGAGCAGGATAGGTGGTTCAGCTGAGGATTTCACTACTCTTGATTTTCATGAAGCTGAACGACTAATTGAAACAGGTAGTGATACAGAGGAAGAACTGGAAACTGATAAGGTGACGGACCCAGAGCCTTTGACATCTGAGAAGAATCAAGAATCAGAAGTCGAGATGGTAACAATAGCTGATGAGTCATTATCCATTGAGGAGCATCTGGCTCTGATTCCCGACAATTTGCTTCTACCATCCATTTTAGCTGCAGACATTACTCAGTTTCGGTATGGTCAGGGGATTGAAATTCGAGAAGTGGATATTTACAAGGCCAGTCTACCACAAATTGCTGATACTAACAAAGTAAAGAAGCCTCTTGTGGAAGATTCTGTTCAGGGGCATCCGGCCCGAGAAATTTTCTTTCTTATTTGTGCAGATGTGGATTTTCTCGTTCAGCTAAGAGAGCAGGTGATCGAAGACGTTGCTAAATTCTTCAGTTCTTTTAGTCTTAAGAGACTTGTAGTTTTGGGATCCACTAAGGATATCGCTGCTAAAGAGGAGAAAGTCTTAGCTTGGGCAGAAACAGACTCTGTTCAAATTGCTCTTCAGCGACGGGGGCTTATTATTACTAAATACAGAGAACTGCTACTTCGGAAATTTTTTTAGGTAAGATGGAATAACTTTGTATCCGGCACGCCCACGACATCCATTGATCTCAAAGTTTTGGATTTGTTAACTGTTGATGGAATAACTTTGTATCCGGCACGCCCACGACATCCATTGATCTCAAAGTTTTGGATTTGTTAACTGTTGCCCATCACTTTGTTTTAAAAGTACTGCTGATGCAAATGAGGGAGAAGAAGCTGGTGTGGACACAACCGTCCAGTTCTAATGTGTTTGAAGGAGCCACAAATGCTCGAGGATTTAATATTCCCAGAAACCATCGATCTAATTTTTCTACTTGCTAGATTAGAGCAAAGATCATGGTGGATGGATCTTGGCTCATTCTCGAAGGAGTTGATTAGTGGAGGCCTATTTCAAAGCCTCTTGGTTCTTATAGATGGGAGACAGTGCCTCAACGGCCGTACTTTGATGATCTTGCTCCCTTGGGCGCTCTTATTGAACCACTCCAAGATATTGATTCTAGGTCACCTTTTTCAAGGGTTGCTCGCAACCTTTGGACTGAAGTATGTATAGCCACTGTACAGTTTTTTTGCTTGGCTGTTTGCGACCTGTTGGTGCTGTCAATCGTTGTAGAGATCTTGTCGGTCCCTTTGTAGATATTGAATAAGTCCCTCAAGGCTTTCAGCGTGTATTCCAGAGTGGTATCGACTCAGACAGTTTTGTTGGATATTTACTGCTTTTACTGATTCTTATGTACAGCCAGTTTTTCAGTGTTTACCAGATGTAGACTTAGTATCTTCTGATGGCTCAACTGTGTATCGTTCTATCTTTCCTCAGTCTGATTCATCACACTCTTTGCAAGATGCAGACTCTACCCAACCGAGTGTACAGATTGCCACAGATATCTTTCTTCAATATACAGTTATCCATCCAGACACAGATCAACTTACAATTTCAGCTTTTGCAGATCCAAGTGTACAGCTGGAACTAACTCAACATCCAGATTCTCCATCTCCCACCGATGACTCTTCCATGCGCTTTCATGCCGATGACATTCCTATGAAAGATGACACTCCTGTTGATCAGATTTCTCTGCCAGTTGCCATAGATGTCTCGGCATCTTTTTCCGAACTACGAGAATCTATTTCTCGAATTTTTGTTAATCAAGCGAAGGATTATAGGAGGCTGGGCGATTCTCAAAACGAAGTTCTTTTCAAAATCAATCATCTCGAGAAAGTCCTTGTCGACGCTCTCTCTCAGCAAGATCTAGCTTTCCGAAGTTTGATTAAAAGTGTTCGTCAAGAAGCTCAGAATCAAGCAGACATCACCTCGATAGAACTGAAAGCTGTTCAAGCACAGAATGTTGTTTTGATGACAGATTTAGCGGATACTCGAAAGGAGGTTCAAGAATTTAAGGCTGCTTTCTCCAATGACATATTGGATTTCCGTGCGCAAGAGCAGGAAAATTATAACACCCTCACCACCCAGCTCTCTGAAATCGTTGAGTACATTAATAGGGGTGGTAATGACAAAAAGGGGGAAAGTAACTGCCGTGGCCCGCAGCCTCCACCAGATGATAGAGACAGAAGTGGTTCTGGTGGGTCGGATGGAAGAAACAGAGGAGAAGAAGTTAATAGTCAAGGAAGCGATATTTCAGCAGTGGTGGTGGACCTCAGAGGAGAAGTGCTGAATACTGGTTTGGAGGAAAATAATCAGTTTTTGTATTTCCAGTTTGCGGTACAAACCTTTTGTACTCAACATATTCCGTTTATAAAATTTTAGCATATTTGAAGCAATTTATTTTTGCTTCTCTATAAGTCATAAGGCTGCTAAGTTTTGTCATCACCAAAAAGGGGGAAATTGTTAAGATAAAATTTATAAGTTTTGGTGATAATAAAATAAGACTGAGAACTGATCTTAATTATTTCGCAGAAGATAAGAGAATTGAATATTTCAGATTCCATGACGTCATTGAGAGTTTCACAGAAGATAAGAGAATTGAACTTTTCAGATCTCGTGACGTCATGTCTTTTAGTTACAATTTTCCTGTTTAGAGAGTTCTGAGTTAAGCGTTGACTTCTAAGTTGACTCATCGGGAAGTGTTCAGACATCGAGAAAAGTATATTCGGATCTCGAGACAATAGTTCACATATCGAGTATTCAGATGTTGATTAAAAGGCTTCGGAATCAGATTCTGGTATTTAGATCAACTATTGATATATCGGGTTGATTAAGAAACGGAGCTTTCAGATATCGGGACAGTATTCAGAAGTTGCAAGTATTCAGAAGTTGCAAGTATTCAGATGTTGCAAGCATTCAGATGTCTCTATGTATTGAGATGTGACATAGTTACGAATACACAAGCAGCGACTGTTTTATCAGATATGATACATACAGAGAGCTATCTACTTCAAGGGAGAGAGAACTGTTTAAGGAAAAGAGCTTTCAGATGTAAGCTACGAACACATTTGTAAGGGAATCGTACAAATGCCTGGAATTAAGGAGACAAAGTCAGAGCTATTTTGGATAAAGGTACGTAGTACATAGTGTGATTTATACGATGTTTACCCATTTTGGTATATGAGACAATTTAGCCTGACGAGCGCGGTTTACCTTCATGGTACGATATGATGCAGAGGAGAATATTTTACTGGCTACTTTTTCTGACCGTTGTGGACAAAGAGTATAAATAGCTGAAGTTTCAAATGAAGAACGATATATCTTGGTCGTCAATCTAACAGTCTGTTTTGTGCTCAGTGATTCAATTTGAAAAAGCCTTCTTCCTCACTCTGGGATTTCAAAAAGTATTCAATCGAAAATATCCCAAGTCCCAGAATCTAAATCTCGAAGAACTCTCAAGTTCAAGCCTTCATAGTTTTACCTTCGAGATATATCTTCTGGTTTACCTTTGTAAACAGTTCTTGTTGATATAAGAACCAGAAGATTTACAGTACTCACTATATTGTACTTCATTGTATTATTCATATTTGAATCTATAACAAACGTCCTACGTGAAGCCGTTGAGAAAAACCAAGCTAGTTGTAAACAGCAGCTGTGTCTGCGTGTATTGGTGATAGCTAGGAGTTCACTTGGAACGTGGCTCGGTGACTGGATGTAGACAGAAGCTGTGTGCATCAAATTCTTCTAGTGATACCTTCCTGCAAAGGAAGAAGGGGAGACGTAGGATTTGATATCCGAACTTCCAGAAACAAACTTTGACCCTTGCACTTTTAATTATTTGCATCGTATTTGCATTTACACTGTTCACTGGTTAATTGGCTTATTTCCGCACACTTACTGTTAGTCGAGAAATAAGCATTTGAATTGAGATACATTAAATTTGTATACACAGATTTAAGTTAAGAAAGGCGCTTGTAAAAATTATTTTAAGGTTTCGAAAATTCAAAATCTCAAGGAGTTCATTCAACCCCCCTCCCCTTCTGAAATCCTAGACCTGTTTTTGATCCATATTGATCCTATCATGCTTCGTTGTGGACAAAGAGTATAAATAGCTGAAGTTTCAAATGAATATTTTACTGGCTACTTTTCTGACCGTTGTGGACAAAGAGTATAAAGCTGAAGTTTCAAATGAAGAACGATATCTCTTGGTCGTCAATCTAACAGTTTGTTTTGTGCTCAGTGATTCAATTTGAAAAAGCCTTATTCCTCACTCTGGGATTTAAAAAAGTATTCAATCGAAAATATCCCAAGTCCCAGAATCAAAATCTCGAAGAACTCTCAAGTTCAAGCCTTCATAGTTTTACCTTCGAGATATATCTTCTGGTTTACCTTTGTAAACAGTTCTTGTTGATATAAGAACCAGAAAATTTACAGTACTCACTATATTGTACTTCATTGTATTATTCAAATTTGAGTCTGTAACAAACATGCTACGTGAAGCCGTTTGAGAAAAACCAAGCTAGTTGTAAACAGCAGCTGCATATACGTGTATTGGTGATAGCTAGAAGTTCACTTGGAGCGTGGCTCGGTGACTGGATGTAGACAGAAGCTGTGTGCATCATATTATTCTAGTGATACCTTCATGCAAAGGAAGAAGGGGGGACATAGGATTTGATGTCCGAACTTCCAAAACAAACTTTGACCCTTGCACTTTTAATTATTTGCATCGTATTTACATTTACACTGTTCACTGGTTAATCCAATTATTTCCACACACTTACTGTTAGTCGAGAAATTATCTTTTGAATTGAGATACCTTAAATCTGGTAACACAGATTTAAGTTAAGCAAGGCATTTGTAAAAATTATTTTAAGGTTTCGAAAATTCAAAATCTCAAGGAGTTCATTCACTGTTTTCGATCCATATTGATCCTATCATGCTTCGTTGAATGGATTGGGTTGTGTGTTGATGCAGAATGGTTGAGTCATTGCGTATGCTTCTCGTCATTTAAAACCGCATGAGACTCGATACCCAGTTCATGATTTGGAGTTAGCAGCCGTGGTATTTTCCTTAAATATTTGGCACCACTATCTGTATGGCGAGCAGTTTGTGGTGTATACGGACCACAAGAGTCTTCAGTATTTGTTTTCTCAGCCAGATTTGAATATGAGACAGCGTAGATGGATGGAGTTGCTTAAGGATTTTTATTGCGAGATCCAATATCAGCCTGGGAAAGTGAATGCAGTTGCTGATGCATTGAGCAGGAAGGCTCAAGTGGCGATGCTGGCTTCATTGCAGATTTCGAAGGTCCATGAGTATCTAAGCATTATTGGTTGGCGGTTTTACCCAGGTTATGATTATATTGTGGTGTCTTCTTTTCAAGTTGAGCCACAGATTGTTGCGAGTATTAGGGCAGCTCAAAGTACATATCCATCTATTCATGAATTGAAGCTGAAGGTTAGAGCTGGACAATTGGAAGACTATTCTGTCTCGTATGATGGTTGTTCGAGGTTTTGTGGCAGGTAGTAGTGCCAAATATGATTGATTTGAAGGAGTAGATCTTTGAAAGAAGCGCACTGCAGTAGATATAGTGTCCATCCTGGTGCAAGGAGAATGTACCATGCCTTGAAGCCGCACTTCTGGTGGGCATGTTTGAAGAGTGATGTTGCTGATTTGGTTGCGTGTTGTCTGAATTGTCAGCAAGTTAAGGCAGAAATGATGAGATCTGGTGGTTTATTTCAGAGTTTATAGGTGCCCCAATGGAATTGGGAGAACATAGCGATGAATTTTGTGACTCATTTGCCTCGTTTTAGCCGAGGTTGTGACGCTGTGTGGGTTGTTATTGACAGATTGTCGAAGTCTGCTCACTTCATTCCCTACAGTATGACGTATTCTTTGAAGAAGATGGCAAAACTGTACATAGATTTTGTGGTGCGATTGAATGGTGTGCCTGTTTCCATTGTTTCATATCGTGATCTGAGGTTTACTTCCAGGTTTTAGAAGAGTTTGCAAACAGCTTTGGATACTAGATTGGCTATGAGTACTTCTTATCATCCCCAAACCGATGGCCAATCTGATAGGACTATTCAGATTTTGGAGGATATGTTGAGAGTTGTGGTAATGGATTTCAGTGGTAGCTGGCAAGATTCGTTGTCTTTGGTTGAGTTTTTGTATAATAACAGCTATCAGGTGACAATTGGAATGGCACCATTTGAGGCATTGTATGGTAGAAAGTGCAGATCGCCAATCTGCTTGGAAGAAGTGCGGAGAAGCAGCTGTCTTCTCCAGAATTTGTGCAACAGATGAGAGATGAAGTAGATCTGATTCGACAGCATATGAAAGTTGCACAAGATCTCCAAGCTAGCTATGCGAATTGCAGTCGTATGCCTCTAGAATTTCTGGTTGGAGATCTGGTTTTCCTGAAAGTTTCTCCTTTCAGAATCGTTATGAGATTTGGTCTCAAGGAAATTTAGCTCCTTGTTATGTTGGACCATGTGAGATTGTGGAGAGCATCGGTCCTTTTTCTTATCGCTTGTTACTGCCACCGGATCTGTCCTCATCGCATGATGTGTTTCATGCGTCTATGCTGAGGAAGTATGAGCCAGATCCTTCCCATGTGTTGCGAACTGATGAGGTGGAGCTGGATCAAATGTTGAGTTATGTGGAATATCCCTTGCAGATCTTGGACAGAAAGGAGAAGCAGCTCAGGAATAAGACCATTCCCTGGTGATGGTCCAGTGGAGCAAGCATGGTAGAGAAGACGCTACGTGGGAGTTAGAAGAGAAAATGCAACGCGAATGGCCTCATCTGTTTGAGTAGATTTTGCATTAACTCCAGTAGCTAGTTTATTTGTTGTTGTCTGTTCCAGTTATCTGGAACTCTTGGTTAGTAGCCTCTCTTTGTGTGTTGGAGAGTTGCTGTTTGCTTTGTGCATAGCGGAATGTTCCTGTGTTGGTTATTTGTTGCGTTTTGTTCAGTCCTGGACTTGTTCTTTGATTTCGAGGACGAAATCTTATTGTCAGTGGGGGAGAGATGTGAGACCCGAAAGATTATTGGATTAATTGAGTTAATTATTCGGGTTTAGCATAGACCAGATTTTGCTTGAACAGATCTTGGATGGATCAGCTTTGATTTTATATGCTTGGTGAGCGTATCGGGTTTCAATTTGTGTGTTGGAACAAGATCCGGATAGTTGTAGAGTTCAACAGGGTAGTAGTTAGATTCGGGGAGTTGAGCAGTGCTGGTTGGTGATTTCGGATTTGGTGTTAGTTGATTGTAATTGAGGCTAGAGGTCAAATCTAGTTGTCACGAAGTGATTTGAGTTTGCTAAATGGATATCCTGCGTGGGTAACGAAATGCAGTCAATTGGTAGAAATCAGATTTGAGTAGCGTTAGTTGTTAGCGCTGTGTGAACCGGCCTAGTTCACAGTGAAGACCGATTTCAGGTTGTTTGAGTAGAAATCAGATTTGAGTAGCGTTAGTCGTTTACTAAAGACCGTTTTCGGGTTGTTTAGACCGGTAGGCAGTGCGATGTCGTTTTGGGGTTCAGTGAACGCTGTATCAGATCTGGTCTTTCAGATCTGGGTGTTTTGACTAGGAGCGATGCGACGTCTTTAGAGAGACACGTGTATGTGTTAATTGTTTAGTGGTGCGACGTCCTTTGGTAGTAGCGCGCTAGTGTAGCGTATGTTCCAGATCTGAAGTGGTACACAGATCTGAGCGGATATCAGCTTTGAGCTAGTGTGGTCGGTGGTTACTGTTCACCAGATTTGGAGAACTTAAGTGGTATTTATAGAGGACTTTGACCCTTCGAACATGATATGTTTCCCGACACTTAGAAATATTTCCCGTAACCTTACTCTGTCGCGATACCCTAGCTATTGTTCACCGAAGCTTATCTTCTCCGATTGCCTGCGGTAGAAGACTCAGATTGGAGCGAGAGTGGTAGCGCTGGACTCCTCTTGTTAAGGCACTTCGTTCTGTACCTTTTTCGAAGGCTTGCGATTAGCTGGAAGAAGATCACGAAGGAAGCTACCTTGTGTAGTCTGTTAGCATTTGATTAGATTTGCTTTTCCGTTCAGGTAACGCTCTGAGCTAGTGATAGATCCTCCCTTATGCTTCGTTTAGAGCTGTCTGTTGAGGTTGAAGGGTAGGATAGAGCTGGTGGAGCTCGTAGCTCCCAGTTCGTAAGTTCTATGCTACTGTCCCTGAGTCGTTGCTTGTATTTGGTTAAGCAGGTTTCAGATCTGGTTGCTCGGGACCGTTATTGTGGTAATTATAGCTCAGAACTAATATACGGATGTGAGCTTGTTTTACAGCTTTGGGATGAGCATGGATTTTATGTGTGCTGTTATTGCTTGCTTCTGCTGTGTTGATTGCTGCAAGTTGTTGCCTTTGCATACACGCATTATCATATTGAGCTCAGATCTTGCTAGCCTTGCCTTGTTGTGTTGATCTGTGTGTACCCGAATTCTTGAAATGAGGCCGAGCGGCAATACCGTCACCCTCATCTCCTTGTTGGGTTGTTGATAGCCACTATGAGCCGAGTGGGTAGCTCCCACGCCTCATGAGTTGGGCAACAGTTGGTTGAGTGATTTGTTATGCATCTGGTACTGTGTGTTGAGACGAGTGGGTAGCTCCCATATACTCACACACTGGCCACTATCTTTCCGTTGATCTGTATCAGTTGTTGAGCAGTTTCTTGAGATCCTTTGGCTCCCTGCCTTCGGTTGTAGCCATGTTCTCATGCATAGCATTCGCATATTATCTGTTGCTATCTATTAGCTGTTTTTCAGTTGCTCTCCGTACTGGGGTTTGACCCCATGTCCCTATGGGGCTGGTTGTTTTGTTTGCCTGTGTGTGTTTCAGGTTATCATGGTTTATCAGCTGGTCGTGGAGTTGATCCAGTTGGTAATGCCTCGGGAGGTGGATAGAATGTCCCAGTTATATGTAGTATATTTATGTTATATTAAAAGCGCTGTGACATTCCTTGTACTTTATGTTGATGACATTCTACTCATTGGGAATGATGTAGGAATGCTGCAGTCAACTAAAGTCTGGTTGTCTATTAGATTCTCGATGAAGGACATGGGTGAAGCGTCCTATATTCTTGGAATAAAGATCTATCGGGATAGATCGAAACGGATGCTCGGACTCACCCAAGCCACCTACATCGATACCATACTTAAGAGGTTCTCTATGAAAGAGTCCAAGAGAGGACACCTACCTATGTGCCATGGGGTCACTCTATCTAAGTCTATGTGTCCGAAGACTGATGAGGAAATAGAGAGTATGACACGTGTGCCATATGGCTCGGCAATAGGTAGTATTATGTATGGCATGATCTCAACTAGACCAGATGTCGCATATGCTCTGAGTGTCACGAGCCGCTACCAGGCCAACCCCGGCCAATTGCATTGGAAGGCTGTGAAAGATATTCTTAAGTACTTGCGAATGACTAAGAATATGTTCATGGTCTATGGGGGTGGTGAACTGAAATTGGAAGGCTATACTGATTCTAGCTTCCAATGTGACGTGGATGATTCGAAGTCAACCTCCGGATTTGTATTCATGCTCAATGGTGGTGCTGTCTCTTGGAAGAGTTCCAAGCAAGACACCATTGCGGATTCAACCACTGAGGCTGAGTACATCGCAGCATCAGCTGCTGCTAAGGAGGCGGTTTGGATAAGGAATTTCGTCCAAGAGTTGGGCGTCATTCCTGATGGAGTTGGTCCAGTCCCGGTGTACTGCGACAACACGGGTGCCGTTGCGCAAGCAAAGGAGCCTAGATCTCACCAAAGATCCAAACATATACTGCTGAAATACCACATAATCCGGGATATTGTGGCTAGAGGTGACATAGCAGTTGAGAGAGTCGCCTCTGGGACAACGTTGCTGATCCACTTACGAATCCCTTGCCCGAACCGTTGTTTGAAAAAAATCGTGAAACAATGGGACTACTTCTGATGAGTAGTTGGCTATAGGGCAAGTGGGAGATTGTTAGAGTAGATACCCAACTAGCCAACTTGTGGCGTGTGGGTTTTATAGACTCTTGTATATGACAATCTTTATTTATGAAATACGCATTTATTTATGGCATTCTTTATTTTCATTGTGTTATATAATGTTAACAATTGTGTTGGATAAAGACCTAGAATGCACCATAGTGTATGTTAGATGTGATAGTGGATATGATGGCTATCATGAAACACATCTAATAGTCACTGTGCGTTCTGAATACGTTCCTAGTCGATTGGGCCGTCAAAATGACGATAAGGCTGCCCGAGCTTGAGACTATCATCTGCGATGTGAAGTACCATGTTTCATTGGTAGGGAACATTATGATGTTCTAAGCATGCAGATGGATAGTCCTGGTGATCTATCGAACTACCCTCGTTCGGACTTTCCAAGTGGTTACCATTTGTCGAGTGGATAAGTCCGAGGTCTTGGTTGTACTGATTAGTCCTCACTACTCGAAACGCCATTGAGACTCTACATGATAGGCGTCTCACATTGACCCGTTTGCCGACTCACTTGGGGTCATTAGGCGGCGGGATTGGGTGAGGCCCCGATGCATGTAGGAGTCGATGCTTCGTTGTCGAGGATTCACCGCTCGCTTTAACGCGTGGATATCCTATGTTGTCTGAGAGGATAATAGTGACTCACTTGGGGTCATTAGGCGGCGGGATTGGGTGAGGCCCCGATGCATGTAGGAGTCGATGCTTCGTTGTCGAGGATTCACCGCTCGCTTTAACGCGTGGATATCCTATGTTGTCTGAGAGGATAATAGTGTATAAAACTCTGGCCAGAGTACTGGATGTGTTTTAGATAAATGGGTTTACCTAGTAACACTCGTGATGTCACTATTTGATCTCCAAGATGTATGCATAGTTATCGGATCTATAGCGACTCTCGATTTACCAATGGTCGTTGATCTGATCGGGATATATGTGTTGAAAGGACCGTACTGTACGCTAACCATGACCAACTGGTTCTTGCAGGCACTATCAGTGATACCTAGGGATCATGGGGCGATGTTGCTAGGCGCTTTACCATGATCCGTTGGGCAAGTCCGGAATTGTGATTTCGGAGCCACAATGGTTGTGGGCCCACGGCTAGCTGTATCCCTAAACCATTGAGGGTCACACAAGTACTGGATTCATGATTCCTGCACTAAAACTGAGCTCAATGTGTTGAGCATAGGAGGAGAATTTTAGGGAGTGCGACTTCCTAAAAGTCAACAGGGGTCAAATTGCGATTTCCCAAATTTGAGGGGCTAAATTATAATTTTGGTCTAGATAATCTGAAAAATTGTTTTTCGCATCATAATATTCAGTTTTGGAAACTGAGTCGATCGGTCCGATCTAATCGTCGATCGGAGTTATGATGAAACCGCAGTGATTTAAATGAACCGAATGTTCATATGGACTTGGGCCTGACCCAAGTCCAATGGGCCGGTTCAAGCCCATGTATACTTGTTATATTCTAATGTTTGATTAGGGCTTTAATCACTAACTCATAACCTAACCCTAGACCAAGTGTTCGGCCGCCCCTCCTCTCAAACCTCACGCACGGCCGCCGCCCACCGCCGCGCCTCCGCCGTCCGTTCGTCGTGTGATCGGACTTTTTTCGATCACCGCGACGAGGAGTTTCCGTCCGTGCTGAATTCGTCAGTCCTTCTAGTGTAGGCTGATGAAGGTGTCGTGATTCCGGTCGTGGACCTGATTGACGATCTACTGCCGCCTACCGTTTTAAGTGCCGGTTTCCTCGTGAAACTGGTCGGAGCCAGGCGTCTAGACACCAGCAAGGTAACGATTCTATGAACACCCTATGAATGTTTATAGAATTGTATTTGAATGTATTGAAAGTTTCTCAGGGCAATTTTTGATTTCCGCTGCGCCCCCGGGAAACGGGATCCGGATCCTCGTCGTGTGATCGGACTTTTTTCGATCACCGCGACGAGGAGTTTCCGTCCGTGCTGAATTCGTCAGTCCTTCTAGTGTAGGCTGATGAAGGTGTCGTGATTCCGGTCGTGGACCTGATTGACGATCTACTGCCGCCTACCGTTTTAAGTGCCGGTTTCCTCGTGAAACTGGTCGGAGCCAGGCGTCTAGACACCAGCAAGGTAACGATTCTATGAACACCCTATGAATGTTTATAGAATTGTATTTGAATGTATTGAAAGTTTCTCAGGGCAATTTTTGATTTCCGCTGCGCCCCCGGGAAACGGGATCCGGATCCTCCATTGTCACCAACAATCTATTAGCTGTTTTTCAGTTGCTCTCCGTACTGAGGTTTGACCCCATGTCCCTATGGAGCTGGTTGTTTTGTTTTCCTGTTTGTGTTTCAGGTTATCATGGTTTCTCAGCTGGTCGTGGAGTTGATCCAGCTGGTAATGCCTCGGGAGGTGGATAGAATGTTCCATTATATGTAGTATATTTATGTTATATTTTATTGTATCTATGTTGAGCGAGAGACTCATCATGGATTCTTTAGTTGTTGCTTGGGAGTCACTCTATGCTTGTATTGTTGTATTGGGTTTTCATTTGTTTGTAAAACCAGTATTTTGGATATCAATGTATTTTTAAATTATGTTTTCTAAGTCAGGCCAAAGCGAAAAAATTTAGCCACTATTTTAATTGCTTCCGCTTTTTTTTATTGCGTGTTTTATCTCTATGATTGAGCACAGGGCCTGACAATTGTAGATGCACAGCTCACGGCCAACAGCTCAGGGTGGAGAAAACTCGACAAACACCACAAGAGATGTGCTAATCTGTACAAAACACCCAACAAATAAGCTCGGGCAAAGCTTAAACAACTCACGACCGAATCTCTCTAATCTGAACGACTATGACTAAGCACATTACACTAATCCAGCTCAATTATTAACACTAAGAACTGAAGCCAGCACTAGCAGAACACAGTTATCTGAAGCAAAACGCAACTCAATCGGAAAATGCTAAAAATAGAACGCTTAAGCTTCTTGTCGACTTCCCTATCTCGATCATAGCGTCCTCAAAACTGGTAAGGAATTTTAGAGATTGAAGAGGGGTTTCCAACTCTACAACCCACACTCAAAACTGATCAACCAAACTTCTGCAATCGTGAAACTACAGTTCGAATGAACAATGACAAGGGTTTTGGGAAATATTTGTTCGATGCTCTCTGAAGAAGAAGATAAGGTGATATGTGATGTATAAAATGGCTAACACTTCGTACATATACTACTTAAGTTCCTCATATCTGGGTTATAGTGTTTTCAGATCAGCTCAGGAATCTACAGTGTATTCAGCTTTGGCATGCAGCTCAGCACGCAAAACGCAACAGCTCGTGCTCACCAACAAATCACGCTCACCAAACAGATCATGCTCACCAAACAGAAACAAATTTTGAAGAAGAATACATCCTTTTATATTTTAACTTTCTTTGTGTTTATGATAAAACGGCATAGTAATAATGATATGTGTTTATGATAGATAATCACACCATTTGATCGGGTGAAGAAATTATGCGGATGGTATATGTACACTTGTGATCACGTCCAAATATATCGATTACAGGAACCAACGATGTCTACATTATGAATCAATTATCCCAATCACATTTCAGGAAAACCATATCAGAATTCGACGGATGGGAAGTACCAAAATGGAAGTATCTATCTGTATTTGGTGATGC
This sequence comes from Dorcoceras hygrometricum, assembly GCA_001598015.1. Classification (NCBI taxonomy): domain Eukaryota; kingdom Viridiplantae; phylum Streptophyta; class Magnoliopsida; order Lamiales; family Gesneriaceae; genus Dorcoceras; species Dorcoceras hygrometricum. The sequence continues at coordinate 138,289 of KV015638.1, forward strand.
AAAAGATTGATTCAGATATTCATCTCTTCACCAAAGGTCAGACCGTGTAGTCAGACCTTTTTACTTCTTCTTTTTCACTCCCACTATAGGAACTTCTTGATGTACCCTCCTCTGAATCAATAATGGGGGCATTATTGAGAGAAGTTGCGAAAACTAGTTTCACTAAAAACCTAAACCATGCGTTGGCCGCCCACTATCCCTCACGCCTCCTCCCTCATGCGCCGCCGCTTACAGCTTCGATGCCACCGCATTTTGCCATTGTGTGCGATTCCAATCTTGACACTTTGCCACTCTTTCCAGTGCAAGTTATCAAAGGAATTGGGATCCGATCGTGGACCGGATTAGGTGTTGATCGTGATTCAACCTTTGAAAACCCAAAAATTCAGCTTAAAAAAAAAATTTTGCTGCTGGTCGAAATTCAGCAGTAGTGCCTGTTGGAAAAAAGAAGCTGATCAGCAGTTGATGACGCGAGAGTGAAACGCCGTCGTTTCGTGGATCAGCAGATGCGTGGGTTTAGAGTGACCAGCTGCTGGTTTGGGAAACCAGTCGAAGAAGTGGAGCGACGTCGTTTCGTTAAGTTGAAACGCTGCGTTTTGATGGCTTGTGCGATGATTAAGACCAGCAGATAGCTATGGTTAACTTGAATCAGCAGGTGCGTTCCAGCAGGTGCTTTTCAATGATATCAAAACGGTGTCGCTCGAATAAGTTGACACGACAACGTTTTGACTTAACGCTAAAGATCAGCCGTTGAGCTTGAAAGGAAACCAGCAGCAACGATTCAACAGCAACGATCCAGCAGTGACAATTCAGCAGCATCGCAAACTCAGCAGCAACGCAAATTCAGCAGAGGCGACTTCATCTTCTCCACGATCCAGGTTCCTCTACGCGAAACAAGAGAAAATTCAGAGGGAACTCTCACACGTACAATCCAGATTTCACGCTGTAACGTCCAAATTGAGGTGATTAAGCACCAATTAAAGCTCGTAATTCCATGGTTTAATCCTACGCGTGTAACCGTCGGTGTAATGGTCATAAAGATAGAGGTTTAAGGGCGCTTAAATGGTGGACGATTGATTCACCCCTCGACGCCTATAAATACAGACAGAACCTCAGAGTTTTTCCACACCATTCGAAATCCCTCAGTTAGAAAAGCAGCAAGCTAGCGCCGTGCTCCAGAAATTCTGCTACCAGACTTCACGCCATTTTTGAGTCCCTGCATGTTGTTGGCACCGCCCAAAACATCCAGACTTCACGCTTTTCACACCAGATTTCTCACAAGATCCAAGCACCTCCGCGCTTTAGGAAAACCAGACTTCAGGCTTCGCTCAGTTCACGTAAAACCAGACTTTGAAATTGGTAAGTGGGCTTTTGCTATATTATTCGTTTGATATATATATTGTAATATTCATACCGAAATTCTGTTTTTAAGTCTACTGTTCGAGCACCCTTTGTTCAGAATTCTGTGTTGTTATGAGCTCCGTTCGCACTGATTTTTTTTACTGTCGTAATATGGGTCTACGGAATATTTCGGATTTCTGGGTTACTTGGTGTAACTAATGGCCTCGACCCCTTAGAGGAGTAAAAATTAGGGACTGATCAGTAAACCATAGACACGATTCTGTCGTTACATGGGTTTACGGAATATTTCGAACTCTGGGTTACTTGGTGTAACTAATGGCCTCGACCCCTTAGAGGAGTAAAACTTAGGGACTGATCAGTAAACCATAGACACGAAGTAATCATCAGTGCTATCTGTCATGCTATGCTTTGTTAAGTTCTGACATGCTCTGTAAGCTCTGTTAAGCTCTGTTAAGCTCGGTTATGCTCTGTTATGGGATTTGTTATTCAGTAAATATATATGTATATTTGTTATGCTCGAATGGTATCCCCCACTTGCTGAGTGTTTCCCCAAACACTCACCCCTTGCTTCTCCACCCAGATAAGAATGAAGAGCAGGTAGAAGAAGAAGAGCAAGATCAGTTCTGGGGTTGGTGAAGATTCAGACTTCTGTTTAATTATGTATTTCCACTTCCGCATTCTGTTATTCAAATTCTATTTTCCGATGTAAAAACGATATTATTTTGGATATGTAATAGACGAATTCCATAGTTTGACGAGAGACCAGTGCTTCCCTCCGAAAACATGCTTTGCCATTTTGTTTTAAAAATTTTAATAACTTTTTGTACAGGACTCCGATTTCAGTTCCGTCAGCTGTTTTGAAATCCCTATGGTTAGTATTTTCGGTTTATGTATTAAACTCACGATTTTATATTTTTGGACGTATCCTAGATTTTAGGAAATGGCCCATTCTGTTCCCCGTACTCGTGCTGCGGCTGCCCTCCGTATGAAACAAATTGCCCTCGATAACCAAGGCCGCACAATTAGACGCCTTAGAGCCCAGTTAGCCACTGAGAGACGAGGATTAGCCGCCATGAAGAAGGAACTTTAAGACACTCAAGTAGCCTTAGAAGCCTCACATAAGGTCATTTCCGGACTGACCGAGATAGGCCTTAGCATGTCCAAGAAGATTGATAAGATGAAAGTTAAGAAACAACTAGCTAAAGCAAACCATGTGGAGTGCCATCAGAAGTTCCAGGCTCGTATCCACGAAGCCGAAGACTCGATGCAGGCACAACACTTGCTCATTTAGGCCCTGGTGGATAAGAAGGATAGCCTACTCCAAACCATCCACGGTCTCCAAGAAGCCAACAATGCCCCTGCCCCATTCGATGATGATTGGGAGGAAGAACCGGAAGAAGAACCGGAAGAGGAAGAGATCGAGGATATTCCTCTAGGCGAGGGAGAGATAGATGATGAATAGGATATATTTTAGCTTTGTATTCAATTCATCTTTCTATTCGAATAAATTTCTTAGCCTTTAAGATATCTTATTCTCGACCTTTCACAGTTATATACCGCCGTTCTTGATAAAGACTCCCTATGACAGAATGTGGCAGGCGATCGTAGAAGCGAAAGGAACAATGGAGGCGAAGGGCCCTCAAACAACGGAACTGGTCTTAGCAGAGAAGACCTAATGGCAATAGCTACAATGATTGTCACAACGCTTCAAGGGTTGGTCGGTCCCAACCACAACCAAGCTCCGCCTCCTCCCCCTCCAACCCGTGGGACGAAGTTCTATTACGAGTCCCTCCGTAAGAATAAAGCCCCCACCTTCGATGGGAGCCACGACCCAGAAGTTGCTCAGACCTGGATGAAAAACATCGAGACGCAACTTTGACTCCTGGAGGTCCCAGACACAGTCAAAGTAGATGTGGTAACACCACTCCTCGACAGTAAAGCTGGGAAATGGTGGGAAGCTGTTGAGCCCACCATGACTGCCAATGGACAAGCGATGACATGGCAGAGGTTTCGAGAAGCATTCTTGAAACAGTACTTTCCGATGGAAGTACGAATGCAGAGGCTCAACGAGTTTGAGACCTTCACTCAGACCGCAGACATGTCGGTTGTAGAGTATACCTCCAACTTCAATTCGTTGGGCACCTACGTCCCAACGATTATGGCGGATAACACTCTAAAGCTGCACCGATACAAGAGGGGTCTAAACAGCCTTATCCAGTCAGCCCTCGCAGTTTACCAAGCCACGAGTCTTGAAGACTTGATGGGAGCTGCAATCCGCGCTGAGATTGACATAAAGAGGCGGGAAGCGGACAACAAAAACAAGCGCCCCCTCAATGCTTAGACTTCGCAAGGTGGGCCTAGGAACAAGCGGCCAAACTTCAACAATCGCGGCTCAGCTCCTACACAGAATAACCAGGCGTTGCCCACTTGCTCCTCATGCGGCCAACATCATCGTGGAGACTGTCGCAAGCAGAGCGGTGCATGCTTCAAGTGTGGAAAGTTGGGCCACCGAATTGCGGATTGTCCGGAGAACCAAGGCGCAAAAGCTGGATCGAGCAATGCGGCTCCGAGCAAGCCAAGGCCTAGGGAGGATAAGCCCAATGCTCGTGTGTTCGCAATGACACAGGAAGAAGCTGAAGACACCAGAGATGTGGTGACAGGTACCATTTTCATCAACAAGCTGTCTGCTTATGTGTTGTTTGATTGTGGTGCTACGCATTCGTTCGTGTCTAGGAGGTTTGCTAAGAAGTTAGGGTTAGAGCCTGAAATTCTATCTGAACCATATAGAGTAGCAACTCCTACCAATGCTACTATTGAAACATATAAGATCCATCGAAACTGTGAGGTTTCGATAAGCGACCATTCGTTCTCCGCAAATTTGATACAACTCAACATGGTCGAGTTCGACGCCATATTAGGGATGGATTGGCTATCTAAGAACCATGCAATGGTGGATTGCCGAGGTAAGAGCGTGAAGCTCCGAACCTTCGACCAAGAAGAACTGATTTACTATGGGAAGAACAAGGAGAGAAGGTCCCTACTTTCTGCGGCCCAAGCATGGACAGCCATGAAGACCGGAGCAGAAGTTTTCTTAACAATGATCCAAGAAATAAAAGAAGGAGACGAGCTCAAGATAGAGGACAT
>KV015639.1:19794-30499 GCA_001598015.1 Dorcoceras hygrometricum
CAAAACTCTGAAATTTGTTTTGATACAACTTACATCAGAATATTCAGTACAATACAAGGTGTTCTCAAAAAGAAACTATGAACTTTGAACCAGAAGGAAATAAAGAACTCTGTTGTCCACGATAAACACATTCCTTCCATCCTGTTCATTTCCCTCCATCTTCCTGCCGAGAATTACCTGCACTCAATGAAAACTAGTGAGCCAAAGGCCCAGCAGGTAAAATCTGGAATTTCCTGCTGAGAATTACCTGCACTCAATGAAAACTAGTGAGCCAAAGGCCCAGCAGGTAAAATCTGGAATATCAAAAGCAAATAGTACAATCGTTCTTGAACTAATGCATAATGGAGTCTGAACTGGTATTACGCTTATGAACAAACAAGCATAAACATAAGTATGAAATCTAAGATAAGTACGAAAGCATAAAACATGAATCAATCCTGGAAACATTTTCTTTAAACATCCTTAAGAGCTGCGATTAAAATCACACTTGCGCACTTCATTCATTTTATGGAAAATTATGAAAATACTTTAAACATTTGGTCCATTTCGTTTGATCAAACTCCTGATATCAGTCTTAGCACTATGGCTCATAGTTGAAGGGGTATACAGATCCGTCGAACTGTAATCCTATTCCTTCCTGGTTAAAAGGGCACACGGTTCGTCAGCCGAGCGCTCACCTTTTCATTAGGGACCCTTTTCATTGTCATAACTTAAAACATTTCATAAAACATTGTTCTGCTCTTTCTTTCTCTCGTGCAAACTGTTTTCTTTATTTTGTTCAAGTTACTGGTTTTTGTTTATCAAATGATATTCTGGAACTGTAAAGAATTCCATTATAAAGCTTGCGAAGATGAAAACTGACTAACTTAGCTTATTGAATCTGTCAGATAAGTCGAAAGATTCATTTGAACAGATTCAGAATTGAAAAGAGAATCAAATTCTGAAATTTCGTTATCTGCTGATGAAAACGAAGAATGAACAGTAACCAGCTGAAGTGAATAGTACCAGTCGCAAGACTAATACCAGCTGGGTAATAATACCAGTCGCAACGATTAGGAATCAGTCGCAAGACTAGAATCCAGTCGCGAGATCTTTTAAACAAATGTAAAGTGAAACGATGTCGTTCGCATAAACCAGTCGCTACAACCAGTCGCTACTGCTGAACTTTGAAAGGTGACGCAGCTGCTGAAATTTGACAATAAAATGCATCTGCTGATTTTATAAAGCATCTGCTGGATTTGCAAAAGCAAAGCATCTGCTGAATTTGCGAAAGCAAAGCATCTGCTGAATTTGTGAAAGCAAAGCATCTGCTGAATTTGCGAAAGCAAAGCATCCGCTGAATTTGCGAAAGCAAAGCATCTGCTGGTTTTCAACAAATAAATGAAACTGCTGATTTCATTCTTAGAATATTTTCGACAAGGCAATATCAGCAGTGGTATAAGAACCAGCTCTTGTTCTTAATATACAGATAACCATGAACTACGAAGGTTACCTTCCTCTAAAGACTTCGACATATCTTATGAAACTTCTGGAAAAGATCGAATAAGCTACTTGTAAGCTACTTCGATGAATGAATCACTGAAACTTTAGGAATTCATTAGAATAACATCACCAAAACATTTTCTAAATAATCCTTGAATCAAAAATTACAGTAACTCAACTTCTTTCGAAAACAGAGCATGAACTTTACGGTTTTCTTGAAGAACAGCCGAGGCCATCTCCCTTTTCTTTAAAACCATACATAATCATAAAACAGAATTGAATATATGCTTTCTATTGAGTGAGCAAGAAACAGAGTTTACTTGCCTGGTATCTTTAACACAAGAACAGCAGATAATTCAGTATACTTCTTGCACACCGCCTGTCTCCTTTAAAATACTTTGAAAGTATTTTGTTCGGCTTCTTGCGAGCGAGCACCGCTTAATATGATTTGATTTGAAAGTAATGATGCATGAAGCAGCTTAAGATTCTATTTATATGATTTACAATGACTAAGGAAAACAAACACGTTATATCAATATGCCAAACTCTATAAGAAGCGTGCCCTGTTTTAAAATAAAAGATGTGCATGGAAACCGAGAATTTTAGTTAAATAAAGGATCCACTTGGTTTGCAGAAGTCACTAAATATCTACTGTACTTGCATTCTAACATTTGTATATCAATCCATAATAAAATAAAGATTGATCATGGCATAGACAAAAATATTCAAGAATTGAATTGTAATAGCAATGTAATCCCTCAATCTCATATCTTTCTAATTGTGGACTTCTAAATGATCTGGTCATTACAATCTACCCCCCTTAAAAGAATTTCGTCCCCGAAATTCACTTACTTGAAGAAGTCTGGGTAACTTTTCTGCATATCTGATTCTACTTCCCATGTTGCTTCCCTTTCTGAGTGATTCGTCCACTGAATCTTGATCATTGGAATAGTTCTGTTTCTTAACTTACGATTTTCCTTCGCTAAAATCTTTTCTGGAGTTTCTTCATAAGTCAAGTCTGAGGTTGTGATGCAATTTGGGTGATTATCGATAGGTTGACAAAATCTGCGTTGTTTTATTCCTTATCGAATGACCTATCGACATGATCAAATGGCAGATCTTTATGTTAGAGAAGTGGTAAGACTTCATGGAATACCAAAATCGATTGTCTCTGATAGAGATCCCAGATTTACTTCTCATTTTTGGAGTAGTTTACAGCAAGCGCTGGGTACAAAACTACATTTAAGCACTGCTTATCATCCTCAAACTGATGGGCAATCTGAAAGAACAATTCAGACACTTGAAGATATGCTTAGAGCAGTGGTACTAGATTTTGGTATGTCATGGCAAGATTCATTACCGCTGGTAGAATTTTCATACAACAACAGCTATCAAACCAGCATTGAAATGGCTCCGTTTGAAGCGTTGTATGGAAGAAAGTGTCGTTCACCATTATACTGGGATGATGTTTCAGAAGTGCCGGAGTTGGGACCAGATTTGATTAGAGAGATGACTGATAAAGTAAAGTTGATTCAGCAGAGAATGCGAACAGCACAGCATAGACAAACGAAATATGCGAATACCAGACGAAGACCTTTGAGTTTTGAAACAGGGGACAAAGTATTCTTGAAAATTTCTCCTTTCAAGGGTACAATCAGATTTGGAAAGCGAGGAAAATTGTCTCCTAGATTCATTGGTCCTTATGAAATTCTGGAGAAGATAGGTGATCTTGCGTATAGACTGGCATTACCTCCATCTCTTTCGGGTATACATGATGTTTTTCATGTATCTATGCTGAGAAAGTATATGCCTGATACTTCTCATATTATTCCTGCTGAAGAATCTGAGTTGGATGAAACTCTGAGTTATTTTGAACAACCAATTCAGATTCTTGATCGAAAAGAAAAACAACTTCGAACGAAGGTGATTCCATTGGCAAAGATTCAAATGGAATCGACATGGCGTTGAAGAAGCAACGTGGGAGGTAGAGGATGACATGAAACAACGATTCCCTTATCTCTTCCAATAAGGTTAGCTCTTGTTCGGAATCACTTTTCTCCTTACGTTCCATGTATATATATATAGCAACTGCTAATGAGTTCGAGGACGAACTCGAATCTTAGAGGGGGAGAAATGTAATGCCCAGAATCATTAAGAAGAGGATTAGTTTAGCATTTCGACATTTAAGAATTGATGAAGTTTGATTATGAGCTCGGATTTCTTCTGGAAGTGTTGAGTGATTAAGGAACTGTGTATCGTTAAATCGCGCTAAGTGTGAGAACCAGACGAAGTAACCAGGCGAAGTGATTTGATAAAATCAGCCGCAGGTTACTGTATCTCGCGACTGGTTGAATTTTGAAATTCAGCTGAAGCGTTAGTGTTGATTTCAGCTGGAAGCAGACGCGCGAATATACGGATCAATGAGGAAGCGCCACGGGTTGGTTACTATACGAGGAATCAGCAGCAAGAGTTCCTTACGCATCTGCTGGTTATTGATGAGTACCTGCTGGTTTATGATGTATCGGCTGGTTGATGATGAAGTAGATGCGACGTCGTAGTTTTTTTTGTAATAAACGCGAATCAGTCGAGGAGAGTATGTGGAGATTGGTTCCAGCTGAGAAAATAATGCGACATCGTTTTGACTTATGACTATGAGCCTCGATACGATGTCGTTTAGCAACCAGGCGAGGAATTGGAAATCAGTCGATAGATTGTTGTATCTGCTGGTTATCCAGTCGAGGGAACAATGCGACACCGTTTTGATTATAAAACAGGAATGAATTGTTGTATGGTTATCCAATCGAGGGAACAATGCGACACCGTTTTGATTATAAAACAGGAATGATAATACGTCACCGTTTGAATAAAGTAAAGTAGCAGTACACCGTGACTGGACCAACTCCATCAGGGATGCCGCCCAACTCTTGGACGAAATTCCTTATCCAAACCGTCTCTTTAGCAGCAGCTGATGCTGCGATGTACTCAGCCTCAGTGGTTGAATCTGTGATGGTGTCTTTCTTGGAACTCTTCCAAGAGACAGCACCACCATTGAGCATGAATACAAATCCAGAGGTTGACTTCGAATCATCCACGTCACATTGGAAGCTAGAATCAGTGTAGCCTTCCAATTTCAGTTCACCACCCCCATAGACCATGAACATATTCTTAGTATTTCGTAAGTACTTAAGAATATCTTTCACAGCCTTCCAATGCATTTGGCCGGGGTTGGCTTGGTAGCGGCTCGTGACACTCAGAGCATATGCGACATCCGGTCTAGTTGAGATCATGCCATACATAATACTACCTATTGCCGAGGCATATGGCACACGTGTCATACTCTCTATCTCCTCATCAGTCTTTGGACACATAGACTTAGATAGAGTGACCCCGTGGCACACATAGGTAGGTGTCCTCTCTTGGACTCTTCCATAGAGAACCTCTTAAATATGGTATCGATGTAGGTGGCTTGGGTGAGTCCGAGCATCCTTTTTGATCTATCTCTATAGATCTGTATTCCTAGAATGTAGGATGCTTCACCCATATCCTTCATCGAGAATCTACTAGACAACCACACTTTAGTTAACTGCAACATTCCTACATCATTCCCAATGAGTAGAATGTCATCAACATAATATACAAGGAATGTGACAGCATTTTTAACTACCTTCTTATGCACACATGGCTCCTCGGTATTCTTGATGAAACCAAATTCCTTAATTGTTTCATCGAATCTTAGGTTCCAACTTCTTGATGCTTGTTTGAGACCGTAGATCGATCTCTGAAGTTTGCATACTTTATGCTCACTTCCCACAGATGTGAAACCCTTAGGCTGCGTCATATAGATCTCTTCCTTAATGTTTCCATTAAGGAACGCAGTTTTCACATCCATTTGCCATATCTCATAGTCGTACCAGGCGGCTATGGCTAGTATGATTCTAATTGACTTGAACATTGCGACTGTTGAAAAGGTTTCATCATAGTCAACAACTTGCCTTTGAGTGTAACCTTTCGCGACCAGTCATGCCTTGTAGGTCAGTACCTTTCCATCAGGCCCAAGTTTTCTCTTGTATATCCATTTACACCCAATAGGAACTATTCTTTTGGGAGGATTAACAAGAGTCCAAACTTGGCTTGAATGCATCAAGTCAATCTCAGATTGCATTGCTTCAAGCCACAAATTAGAATCAGCATCGGAAATTGCCTCCTTGAAAGTTCTTGGATCACATCCAATAGTTTGATCACTTTGATCATCTTCAAGGAGGAACCCATATCTAACAGGAGCCCTAGGAACCATTTCAGATCTCCTAGGTGCGACCATTTCTGGTGTTGGCTCTTGTGGTGCGGGAGATTCACTTGGTACTTCAGATGGTTCTCGAACCTCTTAGAGTTCTACTATCTTGCCTTTATTATCAAGTAGAAACTCCCTTTCCAGAAAGGTGGCATTTCTAGAAACAAACACTTTTATTTCATTGGGATAGTAGAAGAAGTATCCAATAGAATTCTTTGGATACCCAATGAAGTAACATAAGATGGATCTATTATCCAGCTTATCTCCCACTGTCTGCTTCACGTAAGCAGGACATCCCCAAATCCTCATGTATGAGTATTTGGGTGGCTTGCCCATCCATATCTCATATGGAGTCTTATCCACCGCCTTGGTGTGGACATTGTTCAACAACATTACTGTCGTTTCGAGCGCATAGCCCCAAAACAAGGTAGGAAGCTCAGTGAATCTCATCATAGATCGAACCATGTCCATCAAGGTTCGATTACGACGCTCCGCTACACCATTGAGTTGTGGTGTGGCCGGAGGGGTCCACTGTGAGAGAATCCCATTCTCTTTAAGATAGTCTTGAAATTCAGCACTCAAGTATCTCACTCGATCGGATCGAAGTGTTTTAACATTTTCCCCAATGATTTTTCACTTCAGCCTTGAATTCTTTGAACCTTTCAAAGGATTCATACTTGTGCTTCATTAAGTACAAGTACCCATACCTAGAGTGATCATCGATAAAGGTGATGAAGTATGTGTGACCGTACTTAGTACCAATGCTAAGTGGGCCACACATATCAGTGTGGATCAAATCCAATAGGCCTTGAGCACGTTCAGTCTTGCCCGTGAAGGGTTGTTTAGTCATTTTTCCCTTGAGACAAGACTCACAAGTCCGTAGGGAGTTAATGTCAGACATATCAAACGTGTCACTCCTAACCAACTTGTTCATCCTATTCAAGGAAACATGACCTAGCCTAGCGTGCCAAAGTTGTGCCGGGTTCAAGCTATCGTTTTTTCTCTTAATAGTTGTTGTATGTGTTTCCACATCACGAGTTGGAATTTCATTTAATTTTAAGGTGTATAGATCATTTTCGCGTTCCCCAATTCCAATCAAACATTCATTCTTGTATATATTGCAAATCGAATTGGCAAAATGACAAGAATATCCATCACTATCAAGCATAGAAACAGAAATAATGTTCTTTATTAATTCGGGAACAAATAAAACGTTTCTCAATAACAACTTAAAATTTGAAGACAGAAATAAATAAATATCTCCTATAGCTACAGCATCAACCCTTGCTCCGTTGTCAAGCATCAAGTGGGTCTCACCCTCTCTAAGACGTCGGCTTCTTGTCATCACCTGCAAATCATTGCAGATATGAGATCCACATACGGTATCAAGTACCCAAGAAGTCGAGTTAAGAGACATATTTATTTCAATGTAGAATATACCTTTTGCAGTTCGCAATTGCTCGAGGTAATCCTTACAGTTCCTCCTCCAGTGTCCAGGCTTGTGACAGTGGTGGAAAACACCTCAGATTTGTTCGGCTTTGAAGTCCCTGTCTTGGTCTTCTTGGTGGGCTTTCCCTCCTTCGCAGAGGCAGAACGTTTCTTACCCTTGCGTTTGGGCCCCTTATTCGCAGAGGAAGAAGAGCCCATAAGGAGGACGGGCTTGTCCTTCTTTATGGTCCCTTCGAACACGACAAGCATGTTTACCACCTCTTCAAGGGTGGCTTCCACAGCTCATGTGGAAGCGTGATATCAAGGCCCACTAGCTTCTCAATGAGCCCAATCATACGAACCCCATGCTCGCGGACCGAAGTCCCATCACGCATGCGGCTTGTCATGAGCTCCTTGACAGTAGTGAACCTCTCAGTCCGAGAGTTCTCCCCATACAGCTCCTTGAGATGAAGGTGTATGCCAGCAGCATACTCCGTCTTATCAAAGCGCCGCTGCATTTTGTTGGACATCGATGCTATCACATAGCACCGTGCCTTAAGCTCGTCGTCCCACCATTTGTCCAGCTTTGCCAGTTCCTCAGGACTGGCATCGGCAGGGGCTTCCTTCGGAGGAGTCTTCTCTAGCGTGTAGAGAAGTTTCTCCGAAGCCAAAACAATTTTGAGGTTTCGAAGCCAATCTTGGTAGTTCAAACCAGTGAACTTGTTGCTATCCAGTATAGCAGCAAGTGGATTTTTGATTGAAGATATTGTAATAGCAGTTTATACTGAAAAGAAAGACAGACATGCATTACAGACTATTTATGAAAAACGCTAAGACATAGAACAAGGTCATTTAGTTTTATGAATTACCCTCCCACTATTTTAACGATTTCACCACGCTCTAATGAAATCGAGAAAGCAAGTTTCCTTAGTGGGTACACAGAGTCCAATCAAGAAATCATGGTCCCGAATAATATCAACCAACCATGACCCTCAAAAGGTAGAGTCCAATTGCAACAGGTGCAACCTCCATGTATTTACCTCACGTCCAGTAAGGGCCCAATAATATGACGCCGATTACTATCACGTGTCAAGATGACCCATCAATGTTGAGTTGTGATGGGCGGTCTCCTTAACGTCCCCAATAATATGAGCCAACGTTAAAGGGAGTTCCAACCGACTCCCAGCAAGTGTCAATGGTGTGTACAGCTTTCCGGCATACATAACCCCCTCCTATGTTTACGGGTAGCATCGACGTACACCCATTGTTGATGGAAGGTAGGAAATTTTTAAACAATATTTAAATTCCCTTAGTTTATCGAATAAACTTTTAATCTTGATATAAATTTTAAATCAAATTTAAAATGAGGGATTTTAATTTTGAAATTTGGTCTCAATAATTTTAAATCACATTTAAAAACGCGGATTCAATAGATGTATATCGCATATATAATTTGGGATGATCGATAAGCGAGAGCTATGCGATCCGTGGATGCCAAGCACGGATCTAGGTCCAGTCCCAGGTGAAATGCAGTATGCAAATGCAATCCTATTATATTAGCTTCCAGTTTTACAAATCTTCGATCTTCAATATCTTTGATCATCATCTCCACCATCTTCAAAAATGTCCTCCCACTAAGTCTAATATTTACATTTAAATAGCCATGACAAGTAGGGATACAATTTTAAAGGGGTGGGAACGGGCCATAAATCAGGTCCACTTAGAAATAGATATCAACAATATTTCAACCAAAATTTGTAAAACCTAGCATACACCTAACACATTGGGCACGGCTCTCGATCATCCCAAACATACAATCAATTCAAATAATTGACATAAATAAAATAATCAAATCAAATTTGATAATTTTTCAACAAAATCATATTTTAAATATAAAATCATATATAAAATCTTATTTTGTCAATTTAATTGCATCAAATTGGGCTTAAAATAATTTTAGGACCAAAATCTCAAAAATTCCAAAAATTAATTTTGGTCCGACCAAAATTCGGACCAAAATGGCCAAATATCGAATATTGGCCCGAAAACCCCTCGGGCCATCCGGGACAGGCACGAAACAAACCATAGAAGTCAAAACAGCCGTCGCAACGCCGCCTCGGAGTCGCCGCACGGCGGCGCACCTCCGCACGCCGCGCGCGCATGGGTGCAGCCACCTGCGCGCGCGGTGGCCGGCCAGCGGGGGCAGCTCCCGTCGGCCAGCGCACGGACGTTGCGTGCAACTATATTGCGCACGATAGCGCACGCTGATGCCGCACGCGGCGTGCAACTACAGTGCGCACGGTGCGCACGTTGCGCGCGACGGCGACGGCAGCCGGGAATTTGTTTTTTTTTTTTTTTTTAAAATTTTAAATTGAGATCTGATGCAATACAGGTACAAAATTATGTATCGACAGATCCGAGCTAAAGCTCTGATACCACTGTTGGCGCAGCGGCGGATCCGGATCCCGCTCCCGGGGCGCAGCGGAAGATTTCAAAATTTTGCACCGAGAACGGTCAATACATAACAATAAACAAAATAAACATACATAGGATGTTTGATTTGGTACCTTGCTGGCGTCTAGGCGCCTTGCTCCGAACAATTTCACGAGGAAATTGGCACTTCAGCGGTTGGCGGTTGTCGTTCTCCTAATTCGGTCCACGACTGGAATCACGACTCCTTCGTCAGTCTGCACTAGAAAACATGACGAATCTTTCACGGACGGAATCTCCTCGTCGAGGTGGTCGGAACAAGTCCAACCACGACAAGCGGTGGCACACGGCGGCGGCGGCGCACGACGGGCGGCACGTGAGGGGCGGCGGCCGAGAGGGAGGAAGAGGAGAGGGGGGCGGCGGCTATAGTCTAGGGTTTTCTGAGAGTTGTTGTATATGTAACCCTAGCCTAGCACATATATATATAGACATGTGATGGGCTTGGACCAGCCCAATGGTCCTGGGGCGGGCCTAGGTCCATATGAACATTCGGTTCAAGTCTATCACCGTGGCTTCATCATAATCCCAATCGACGATCAGATCGGACCGATCTACACAGTTTACAAAACTGAGTATTATGATGCGAAAACAATTTTCCAGACCACCTAGTCCAAAAATTGCAATTTAGCCCCTCCATGTTTCAGGGATAGTCAAACTAGCACAAACTTTGGGGAAATTGCATTTTGACCCCTATTGACTTTTAGGAAGTCGCACTTCCATCCTTCCTGTTAGAGTAGATGCCCAACTAGCCAACTTGTGGCGTGTGGGTTTTATAGACTCTTGTACAAACGATCTTTATATATGATATTCGCATTTTCTTATATGGCATTCTTTACTTTCATTATGTGTGTAATGATTTACAATTGCGTTGAGTAAAGACCTAGAATGCACTGGAGCGTATGTTAGATGTGATAGTGGGTATGACGGTTATCATGAAACACATCTAATAGTCGCTGTGTATTCTGAACATGTTCCTAGTCGATTGGGCCGTCAAAATGAGGATAAGGCCGCCCGAGT
>KV015640.1:2664-40784 GCA_001598015.1 Dorcoceras hygrometricum
CTTATAGTCCACACGTATCATAGGCATGGGAGTCTGACTTGTAACAGGGGAAAACACTCGAGTAGGCATGGTGTTCCACACCTACTTCTCAAAATTTGTTAAAAGTCCCCTATCACTATTTGAATTTGTCAAAGCAATACTCTCAATTAAAAAGAACCATTCTCCCATCCTAAAAAACATTTTATTTTTGACTTCTGAAAATTACTCAGCTGGTGCTCGGGTAATAGCTGACCAGACCTCTGCACCGTGTTCAACATTTGAAAATATGAAAGCACTAGCAATTAAACGGTTAAGGTGAAATTAGAAATTAGAAATGGGTCCTTGAATTAAAAGGACTAAGAATTGTGGTCCTATGGAATTTGGGGCGTTACAGGTAGTGCTTCGAGTAAGTACTAAATTCTACCTTGCGCTTCGTTTAGAGCTAGTTGTTGTGCTAGAATGGTACATTAGAGCTGGGTTGAGCTGGTGGCTCCCAGTTCGTAATTCTGTGCGTAATGTCCCTGAGCTGGTTGTTGTTGTCTGGCCTAGCAGGTGGCAGATTTGAGTTACTCGGGACTTTTGTTGTGGTAATTATAGCTCAAAAGCTGAAGGTACGGATTTGAGCTTGTCTTACAGCTTTGGGGTAGGCATGGATATATGTTTATGCCTGCTGGTATACGTGTATTGTGTGTTGTCTTATCGTTGTTGCTTACTGCTAGTCTCTGTGCTGATTATTGTAAGTTGTTGCATTGGCATACACGCATCTTTCCTGTTTAGCTCATATCTGTTAGCCGTTGTTGTTGTTGTGCTAACCCGTATGTACCAGGAGCTGTTGTTGAGGACGAGCGGCAATGCCATGCTCCTCATCTCCCTACTGGGTTATCTGTTAGCCACTATGAGACGAGTGGATAGCTACCACGCTCTCATGAGCTTTGACAACAGCAGGTTGAGTGATCTGTTTATCCTCTGGTACCGTGTGTTGAGACGAGTGGATAGCTACCACGCTCTCGCATGCTTTGTGGCCACTACCATTCTGTTGATCTGTTGACAGCTGTTGAGCTGGTCCTGTAACATCCTGAAATTCAGATTACGTAAAAATGAGTGCATGACTAGGTGGAAAATATTTTTAGATGATTACATGCCTTATTATATGATTTATTTATGATTTTATGCTGCATGGTATGCATGTGCTATTTTTCAGCCTGCTTGAGCTATGGACGTGTGGACGAGATTAGGGTCGACCGGAATAAAGATAATTGAGATTTTTAAGTTATGAGATTTTAAGAATTAATTTATTTTATTTTAAGCAAATATTATTGGAAATTTGGATTTTTATAATTATTTTGGCGGGGAACCCGTTTTTCGCCTATACGGGCTGGTATTTGAGTTTTAAGGTACTTTAAAATTTTATGAGGCCTAGATTTCGAAACTTTATAATTATTAAAGCCCGAGTATGAGTTTTTAAACACCTTTTTATTTAAGTAGAGGGGCATGCTTGTATTTTTCATCATTAAAACAAGAAGGGTCATTATAGGCACACTCATTATTTCTTAAACACAAATTAGATTCAAACCTAGCCTCCAATACATGCACCAGCCATCTTCTCCCCTCCCCACTCACACAAAATTTTGAAAATTCCAGCCATAGAAGGAGCTTGGTGATCCATAGCCGGTTGCGCCCCGATCTCGCGTCTACAACGTTCGTACCTCACAGATCCACGTTTCCTTCAACCCAGGCATGTGATATCAATTCCCTTTGCTCACCATTTAAATCATAATAACCTGTTTTATGAAAATTATGCATGAATATTGTGTGTATGCCTCGGATCTTTACCTCTATGTTCATAGTTCATGCATGAGACTCACGGTTTTTGACATGTTACGCTTTCTTCTCTTGAGGCTTCGGTCATGGCAATTTCCAGTGGTGTTGGCTCGGTTCTAGGGGTTCCTAGGGGACTCATGGTGGTCTAGATGAAGGGAGGATAGTGGCTAGGGGTTCGGGCGAACCACATCATGCAGTAGAAGTGGTGAGTGGCGCATCGCGCCGCTGGGCTGGTGCGTCCACTTGCAGAGGTTCATTCTCCCTGTTCGGTCCATGGTTTGAGGTAAGGTCAGTCACTTAGAACCGCCTGGACCTGGGGGTTGTCCAGTCGGAAGGGATCCAGCATTGGTGGCCGGAGAAGGGAGAACAAATGCGAAGACCAGCAGGTGGTCGCGATGGCGCAGAATGGCTGGAGCGTCCACTTGCAGCGACCAGTTATCCGTGCTTAGCCAACGGTTTGAGCCAAGGTTGGTCTCGTTAGAACCATCTGGACCTGGGGGTGGTCGAGCCAGAAGGGCTCCAGCAGTGATCCAGCATTGGTGGCCGGAGAAGGGAGAACAAATGCGAAGACCAGCAGGTGGTCGCGATGGCGCAGAATGGCTGGAGCGTCCACTTGCAGCGACCAGTTATCCGTGCTTAGCCAACGGTTTGAGCCAAGGTTGGTCTCGTTAGAACCATCTGGACCTGGGGGTGGTCGAGCCAGAAGGGCTCCAGCAGTGGTGGCCGGATCATGGAGAACAGACTCAAAAACCAGAGGCTGGTCATGGCGACGGCTGCTTAGGTGTGTGTTTTGGTCTAGGTTTATTTTTGGAGAATTGGTTCGGTCTAAGTGAACCGGTTTCGGCTGGTTTGGTTGGACCAGATCGGTTCTTCGGGTCCCGAGTCAAATATTTTAAAATGGGGTCAAGTTATTTTAATTTTGGACCTGTTATTTTTATTAATGTGCCGAAGGTCCAATTTTAAAGAAAATAGCCAGAAGTTTCAAAATTGAGTCAAACCTTTTAAATAATTTTAGTTATGCCTAATTTTATGTTTTCAGTCAAAATAATGGCTTTAGGATTTTATTGGAGTCAAAAATCGATTTTTGGGATTTAATTTCGTCAAAATCGGCTTTTGAGGTCAAAATTGATTTAAATTGCTTTCAAATGTCAAAATCGATTTTTATAAGTCCAAATTGATTTAAGAAGTCAAAATTGGTCAAAATTAGCCTTGATTTTCATAAGCCCATATTTAATTAAATTTAGGAAAAATGTTTAAAGGGGATGAACATTCGTTTCATCGAGTCTGTAAGGAGCGTTGTTTAGCCTAGTATTAGTGAGCCAGGATCAACCCTTGACCGAAATAGAAAACGTAGAAGCCCGTAAAGGTATAACTAATTATATATATAGTATGCTATGTACGAAAATATTTTAAAGGAAAAGATTGTTATACGTTAACGGACTAAACTTTTAAATTGCATGATTTTAAGAAATGCACGCATCATGAGATTTTATGAAACGATCAGGAATGTCTCTTTTAATATAAACCCGAGGGATTGAAGTGATGTGGCAAAGTTTAATGATGGGTGCTAGCCGGGTAGCTGGGCCCGGGGATCCCCTGTTTTAATGTATGATTATGAGTCTATGGATCCATGTTTTGACATAATGGTGAAGTGGCAAGCATAGAGGTGTGACATATAGGGATCCCGGCTTGAGGTCAGGTGAACCACACCGCCACGTACGTTGGTTATTTCGACTGATCAGTCACACGCCCGCTCACATTCACGGATACGACTCATACGTTTTTCACGTTACGTTACGTCATGCCTTATGTATGTTTATGTTACGTATGTACGATATGAAATGTATGAAGAAATGTTTTAAGATCATGCTCGCATTCATGTTTTTAACGCTATTTTAATTACAGTATGTGCTTGCATGCGATTTATTAGTACGTACTTTGCTATGTATTACGATAGAGCATCCCGAGCCTCTAGGCTCACTAGGTTTAAATGGTGCAGGTGATGATCCTGTCGATGAGTATATTCCGACTGGCGGTGAGGACCTCTGAGCGCCTGTTGCAGCAGTACCCCGTGACCGCCTTATGATTCAGTTTTGTCATGTTTCTGTTTTAGATACTGGTTTTTAAACATGTTGGTTTTCGGTATTCTTTTACTCGAGGATTTTATGGTGTTGGATGTTTTTAACATTTTAAATATTCATCTATCTATGCTTAAAGTATTTTGAGAAAATGGTTTAGAAATGTTTTAGAAGGGAACGAGCCATTCGTTATGTTTAAGTTTATGCTTCCGCACATGTTTAAAAAAAATAAAAATTCTAGATTCTGGTTCGTTTCAGTTGGTATCAGAGCGGAGGTTCTGGTGGGGTACATGCCTGCTGCGTGGAGCTCGAAGTCGCACTGCCAGTCTGTGAGTTTTGTTATTTTACTATTTATGTTTATGTTTGCATGATGCATGATTTAGCCTTGCATGAGTTTTTGGCCTTAGGATTTTAAAAATAGACGCTTAGTTATGCACTTAGATTTACGTGAAAAAGGTTTGGGTGTGCATGATGCCTCCCAGATGTGCTATCGGTACGTAACTTAATTTCGGGGACGAAATTTCTATAAGGTGGGGAGATTGTAACATCCTGAAATCCAGATTACGTAGAAATGAGTGCATGACTAGGTGGAAAATATTTTTAGATGATTACATGCCTTATTATATGATTTATTTAGGATTTTATGCTGCATGGTATGCATGTGCTATTTTTCAGCCTTCTTGAGCTATGGACGTGTGGACGAGATTAGGGTCGACCGGAATAAAGATAAATTGAGATTTTTAAGTTATGAGATTTTAAGAATGAATTTATTTTATTTTAAGCAAATATTTTTGGAAATTTGGATTTTTATAATTATGTTGGAGGGGAACCCGTTTTTCGCCTATACGGGCTGGTATTTGAGTTTTAAGACACTTTAAAATTTTAGGAGGCCTAGATTTCGAAACTTTATAATTATTAAAGCCCGAGTATGAGTTTTTAAACACCTTTTTATTTAAGTAGAGGGGCATGCTTGTATTTTTCATCATTAAAACAAGAAGGGTCATTATAGGCACACTCATTATTTCTTAAACACAAATTAGATTCAAACCTAGCCTCCAATACATGCACCAGCCGTCTTTTCCCCTCCCCACTCACACAAAATTTCGAAAATTCCAGCCATAGAAGGAGCTTGGTGATCCATAGCCGGTTGCGCCCCGATCTCGCGTCTACAACGTTCGTACCTCACAGATCAACGTTTCCTTCAACCCAGGCATGTGATATCAATTCTCTTTGCTCACCATTTAAATCATAATAACCTGTTTTATGAAAATTATGCATGAATATTGTGTGTATTCCTCGGATCTTTACCTCTATGTTCATAGTTCATGCATGAGACTCACGGTTTTTGACATGTTATGCTTTCTTCTCTTGATGCTTCGTTCATGGCAATTTCCAGGGGTGTTGGCTCGGTTCTAGGGGTTCTTAAGGGACTCATGGTGGTCTAGATTAAGGGAGGATAGTGGCTAGGGGTTCGGGCGAACCACATCATGCAGCAGAAGTGGTGAGTGGCGCATCGCGCCGCTGGGCTGGTGCGTCCACTTGCAGAGGTTCGTTCTCCCTGGTAGGTCCATGGTTTGAGGTACGGTCGGTCACTTTAGAACCGCCTGGACCTGGGGGTGGTCCAGTCGGAAGGTCTCCAGCATTGGTGGCCGGATAAGGGAGAAAAAACGCGAAGACAAGCAGGTGGTCGCGATGGCGCAGAATGGCTGGAGCGTCCACTTGCAGCGACCAGTTCTCCGTGGTTAGCCAACGGTTTGAGCCAAGGTTGGTCTCGTTAAAACCTTCTGGACCTGGGGGTGGTCGAGCCGGAATGGCTCCAGCATCGGTGGCCGGAGCATGGAGAACGAACACAAAAACCAGAGGCTGGTCGTGGCGACGGCTGCTTAGGTGTGTGTTTTGGTCTAGGTTTATTTTTGGAGAATTGGTTCGATCTAAGTGAACCGGTTTCGGCTGGTTCGGTTGGACCAGATCGGTTCTTCGGGTCCCGAGTCAAATATTTTAAAATGAGGTCAAGTTATTTTAATTTTGGACCTGTTATTTTTATTAATGTGTCGAAGGTCCAATTTTAAAGAAAATAGCCAGAAGTTTCAAAATTGCGTCAAACCTTTTAAATAATTTTAGTTATGCCTAATTTTATGTTTTTAGTCAAAATTATGGCTTTAGGATTTTATTGGAGTCAAAAATCGATTTTTGGAATTTAATTTCGTCAAAATCGGCTTTTGAGGTCAAAATTGATTTAAATTGCTTTTAAAGGTCAAAATCGATTTTTATAAGTCCAAATTGATTTAAGAAGTCAAAATTGGTCAAAATTAGCCTTGATTTTCATAAGCCCATATTTAATTAAACTTAGGCAAAATGTTTAAAGGGGATGAACATTCGTTTCATCGAGTCTGTAAGGAGCGTTTTTTAGCCTAGTATTAGTGAGCCAGGCCCCGGGATCAACCCTTGACCGAAGTAGAAAACGTAGAAGCCCGTAAAGGTATAATTAATCATATATGTAGTATGCTATGTACGAAAATATTTTAAAGAAAAAGATTAATTATACGTTAACGGGCTAAACTTTTAAATTGCATGATTTTAAGAAATGCACGCATCATGAGATTTTATGAAACGATCAGGAATGTCTCTTTTAAGATAAACCCGAGGGATTGAAGTGATGTGTCAAAGTTTAATGATGGGTGCTAGCCGGGTAGCCGGACCCGGGGATCCCCTGTTTTAATGTATGATTATGAGTCTATGGATCCATATGTTGACATAATGGTGAAGTGGCAAGCATAGAGGTGTGACATATAGGGATCCCGGCTTGAGGTCGGGTGAACCACACCATCACGTACGTTGGTTATTTCGACTGATCAGTCACACGCCCGCTCACATTCACGGATACGACTCATACATTTTTCACGTTACGTTACGTCATGCCTTATGTATGTTTATGTTACGTATGTACGATATGAAATGTATGAATAAATGTTTTAAGATCATGCACGCATTCATGTTTTTAACGCTATTTTAATTACAGTATGTGCTTGCATGCGATTTTATTAGTATGTACTTTGCTATGTATTACGATAGAGCATGCTGAGCCTCTAGGCTCACTAGGTTTAAATGGTGCAGGTGATGATCCTGTCGATGAGTATATTTCGACTGGCGGTGAGGACCTCTGAGCGCCTGTTGCAGCAGTACCCCGTGACCGCCTTATGATTCAGTTTTGTCATGTTGCAGTTTTAGATACTGGTTTTTAAACATGTTGGTTTTCGGTATTCTTTTACTCGAGGATTTTATGGTGTTGGATGTTTTTAACATTTTAAATATTCATCTATCTATTCTTAAAGTATTTTGAGAAAATGGTTTAGAAATGTTTTATAAGGGAACGAGCCATTCGTTATGTTTAAGTTTATGCTTCCGCACATGTTTTAAAAAAAATATATATATATATTCTAGAGTCTGGTTCGTTTCAGGTCCTTGAGATCCTTTTGCTTCTTGATCTGTTGTAGCCTGTTGCCTTTGCATTCTGTTATCTCATGCATAGCCCGTACATTTATATCTGTTGCCATCTAATTGTTGTTTTTATTGCTCTCCGTACTGGGGTTTGATCCCATGTCCCTCTGGGGCTGGTTGTTTGGCTTGTTTATGTGTTGTTCAGGTTACCAAGGTTTCTCAGCTGGTCGTGGAGAAGACTCAGCTGGCGATGCTCAGAGAGGTGGATAAAGTGTTCCAGTTATATATATTGTATGATTATGTAATTGAGTCGTCACAGGGGAATGTCCCGTAAGGATGTGATGTTCTATTGCTGATTATCAGTTTTGCTGTTGGGATACATGATCTTGTTATTTGATTGTTGATTGCTTCTCGGTTTTTGTAAAACAATTATTTTAGTATCAATGTATTTTTAAATTATGTTTTCTAAGTCTGGCCAAAGCGAAAAATTTTAGCCACTTTTAAATGCTTCCGTGGTTGTTATTTGCGTGTTTAATCTCTGTATTGTGCACCGGGCCTGAAAAAGTTGGAGAGAGACATCTTTGTACACCTTAGTTTATGTAGCATATGAAAGATCAAATTGATCTGATTCGGAGTAGAATAAAGCCTGCACAAGATTGTCAAGCCAGCTACACAAATAAAAGGCATAGGCCTTTGAAATTTCAAGTTGGCGATCCAGTAATGTTGCGAGTTTCTCCTTTTAAGAGTGTGATGAGATTCATACTCAAGCGTACGTTGGCTCCTCGATTCATCGGATCGTATGAAATTGTTGATAGTATTGGACCTTTGGAGTATTGACTAAAATTACTGTCCGAGTTGTCGGCAATGCATTATGTGTTTCATGTTTCAATGTTAAGAAATATGAGCCGGATCCTTACCATGTGTTGAAAACCAATGAAGTAGAGCTTGATCAGACCCTGATCTATGTCGAGTACCTTGTGCATTCTGGAGGAGAAACAGTTGAGGAACAAAACCATACCTTTGGTTATGGTACAGTGGAGTAAGAATGGAATAGAAGAGGCGACTTGGGAAGTGGAAGCCAAGATGAGGCAAGAGTGGCCTCATCTGTTTGAGTATTATGATTTCTCCACGTGATCTGTTTCGTATTGAATGTGTTTTATTTAAGGGACAAAATCTTTTCTTAGTGGGAAGAATGTGAGGGCCGATATTTATTAGAGGTAATTAGCGCTTAATCAGATTTTATTAACAGTGAATCAGTCGGGATTAATCAGCTTGGAGAGTTAATCGGGTTAGTAGGGATCAACACAGTTAGCTGATCTGATGACCCGTGCTGATCTGATGCTGTGCAAGCTGTTCTGAAAGTACTGTGCAGTATAGCCCGTGCTGAATTGGTGCGAACTGATCGGTTTTTAGTACGAGCTGCAGTGTGGTTGTTCTGAGCTGATACCAGATTAGAGAAGTGAGGCGTAAGCTGGATTCATCTTGGGAATGTACTTGGTTTCCTGAGCTGAGTAGTCAGATCAGGGGTGTTGGGCTGCGTTGTTTGGTGAAATCAACTTAGGCGTAAGCTGATGGTGTGTACAGCTTATGTAAGTCCCCGATCCGAAAGTTTCAAATAATTAAATTGGAAAGGTGCAAATTGAATAATCTATAACTTTACTATACAAATTTATAAAACAACAATTGGTTCAGGACTGATTTTCAACCTTAGGAAAAACCTCCAGATCACATATTGTATAACAGATCGTGAGATCATATAAATACCGAACTTAACAGTGGGACATATAAATATAAATATATCAAAACGTACAAATTCATTCAGATTACATTGAATAAGTTTTGAAGTAATCTGTATCGTTCAAAAGCTGCGTCTAAAATTATATACAACAAAATAATGTGAACTGAAACAACACGGAAACGAAGTCCACGATAAACACACCCGATCTGATCCAGCCCGCGCCAACCAACATTGACAAAACCTCATCACCTGCACTCAAGAAAACTAGTGAGCCTAGAGGCTCAACAAGTAAATTCTGGAAATTACGAAGGAATATATGTACGACTATTTCAAATTTTAGGATTTCGAAGAAATAACACGATTCAGGGATGTTTTGCAATTTTAGAGAACAATTCAGATCATACATCGTAAAACATATCGGGGATTGCAATATTAAGAAGCTGAAAAAAATTATGCGAACTGATCTCATTCAAATTCGAAAACAATTATTGAATAAGTTTTGATATAGAAATACATAATGACATGTTTTTTTAATGATCAACACAACAAAATAGATGCAATTTGAACAGCACGGAAACACAGGTCCACCAATAAACAATCTCCCGGTCTGCTTCAGTTCTGCACCAACCAGCTCACGCTAAACCTCCTCTCATTCAACCATGAAAGCTAGTAAGCCTAGGGGCCAAGAAAGTAAAGTCTGGTAATAGGAAATAACTCCGGACAGACTAAACATAAGATTTAATATAAAGGAATTAAACATTTATCATAAACTTTCTTAAAATCCCGCGGTTATGAAAATAACCCCTTGTTAAAAAATCATTTTCTGTATGAGATGTGGCACGGAAATTCTCCTTAGGTCTGGTCTCTTGATCAAGCTCATCTGATATCAAGTGTGTGGCGAACAATCGCCTATTATCATTCATGTTTGGAGGGGCTTACGGTCCCTCGACTGACAACTGCACTCCCGTAAGCTGACCGTCTGTTTATCTTTGCCACAAGTCATAAAACATTGAAATTACTTCCTTTTTAAAGTAACAGATCACGTACACAAGCAGTTTGTTCCGTTAAAACTCCATTTTTATTTGAAAAGACTGCTTGGAGTACGACTGAATATAGTTGAAGAAGTTTTGGAATCAGCTTAGAATGGGTGATCAGCTCACGACTTAGGTCAGCTCTGAATATAAATCAGATCATGACTGGTTGGTCAACTCAGATTAGGGAAAGTCAATACAACTTAGAACAATCGGGCTAAATTAATAAGGTCAACAAAGTCAACTCAGGATAGGGAAATCAGATCAGATAGCGAGTCTAGAGCAGTGCAGAGGGGAAAACAGATCATGCGTTTGGAATAGCTCAGAAGAGGAATTACATATTATGGGATTAGAAACAGATCACGAACTTAAAAAGAAACAGTCAACTCAGCTTAGAGTAATGAATTCAGATCGTAGGTTCAATTCAGCTCAGGAAAATATCATGAAGGTGTAAACTAGAACAGTTCAGAGATCAAATTATGAACCGAATTCAAAGAACAAATCATACCAGGTTAGAATAACAGCGGGGTACTGGTAAACGAGAGAACTTAAAACATGTTTTTGAAAATGCTACAAGTTTATAGATCAAAGAATCATTTGAAAAGCATTAAACCTTTGACGAAACTCAGAAATTTAACACAATAAATCGAACATAATATTCTTTCACAGATTCATCAAGAAACGGAGTCTACTTGCCTCAAAACTGAATGATAGTTTGCAAAGAATAGCTCCGACTTTGAATCTTCCTCAAAGAATGATCGAAAAGCTTTATAAAACTAAAAGAGAAGGAATTCGGTTGGATTCTAACTAGAGAGAACTCTTAGCACCGCAAATGGTTAACAATGATGAAGTATGGTGTGTAGTAGGTTTTAAAGTACCACACCAGTATGGACGCCTACCAACCGAAATCATTTCTTTGAAAATATTTCCTTTTTTTATTTTTTTAAACAGTTTTGAAAATTGAACCATGCTTTGGTTTATTCTTCCGGGAACTATTCACGAACCGCCAAAACTTAAACTCAAAGAAATCAGCTCAGGAAAAATCTGAAATGCTAAATAAAAAATTGCAATTTAACCCTCCTAAAAAGATTAAATAACTCGTGGATTTATGGATTTTTGGGTGTTACAACTCTACCTGCCTTAAATAAAATTTCATTCTCGAAATTTAACTCACCTAAACAGCTCTGGGTAACGACTATGCATATCTGCTTCAGTCTTCCAAGTTGCTTCCCGTTCTGAGTGATTCGCCCATTGAACTTTGACCATTGGAATGCTTAGATTCCTCGGTCTTCTATCTTTTTTAAGAAGAATTCTCACTGGCTTTTCTTTGTAACTCATATCAGACATGAGCTGAATGGGCTCGTAGCTCCATATGTGCGAGGGACATGGAACGTATTTTGTAAGAGCTGAGATACATGAAATACATTGTGTACGACAGACAGTTGAGGAGTTAGTGCTAACCGATAAGATATCGTCCCCACTCTTTCTAAGATCTCGGTGGAACCGATATATCTAGGACTCAGCTTGCCCTTTCTTCCAAACCTCATCACTTCCTTCATGGGTGCTACTTTAAGTATTACGTGATCTACTACTTCAAAGCTCAGCTCACGATGGCGATCATCAGCATAGATATTTTGTCTACTATGTGTCGTCCGCATCCGATCACGTACTCTTATGATGGCTTCAGTTGTTAGCTCAACTATATTTGGACTTAGATCAACTATCTCACCTACATCGTCCCAATGAATTGTTGACCTGCACCTTCGCCCATAAATGGCTTCATAAGGGCCATCTAATTGAAGCTTGGTAACTTTTATTGTAAGTGAACTCCACCAAAGGAAGCTTTGAATCCCAACTTTCAGCAAAATCTATTATGCATGCATGAAGCAGATCCTCCAGCGTTTGGATCACCCTCTCAGATTGGCCATCAATTTGGGGATGGAAAGCCAAGCTGAAGGCTAGCTTGGTCCCCATGGCTCGATGTAACTGAAGCCTCAATATTTCCTTCATATACAGCTCAGCATACTTGTTCAGATCGTAGGTATTATTTACTGGTAGAAAGTGAGCTGACTTGGTTAAGCGATCGATTATGACCTAGATCGGGTTGAAACCGTGAAGGGTTATTGGAAATCCTTCCATAAAATCCATCGTAATATTTTCCTACTTCTATTCTGGTATTGGGAGAGGTCTCAGCATCCTAGCTGGTCGTTGATGCTCTTTTTTAACTTGTTTACAGGTTAGACACTAAGCGACAAATCTGGAGATATCCCGCTTCATTCCTGGCCACCAAGATAACGTTTGCAAGTTTTTATACATTTTCATTCTTCCTAGGTGAATTGAGTATGGGGTGGTGTGAGCTTCGACTATGATATCAGCTTGCAGGGTATCTACACGTGGAACCCACATCCTGCCTTGATATCTCACAATATCCACTTCTGTTGTATAGAGATTTTCACCCTTCTCTTCATCCTGCTGTTTCCACTTAATCAACTGCTCATCTCTCATTTGACTATCTATTGGTTTGATCCTTCAATGTCTACTGAATGGTAGAATAGCTATATTTGCAGCGCAATATCTGGTAATCAGCTCCAATTCAAATCTCTCAATTTCCAAATCCAATTGTCTCTGAACTGAAATATGAGCTAAACACATTGGATTCCTACTCATTGCATCAGCCACCACATTAGCTTTACCAGGGTGGTAACTGATGATGCAACCATAATACTTCACCAGCTTTATCCATCTCTGTTGCCTCATGTTCATCTCTTTCTGTGTGAAGAAGTATTTGAGGCTCTTGTGATCACTAAAGATTTCACATTTATCCCCATAAAGATAGTGCCTCCAATTCTTTAACGAATATCATTGCTGATAGTTCCAGATCGTGCTCTTGGTAGTTCTTCTGATGAGTCTTCAATTTCCTAGAAGCATAGGGCAATCACCTTCGATCTTGCATCAACACAACACACGGACCCAGATTAGACGCAATAGTGAAGAGGACATAATTATCTTGTCTAGAGGGCATGGCTAAACAGGGCCTTTGCCAAAGCTTGGTTCAGCTTATCTAAACTCACCTGGCACTCAGGGGTCCAGTCATACTTAATGTGCTTCCTGTTAAGGTCATCTATGGGATGAATATCTTGGAAAAACCCTTGATAAATCGCCTATAGTAACCTGTGAGACCTAAAAAGCTACGAATCTTAGTCACACTCTTAGGCAGAAGACATTCCCGAAATGCTTCCACTTTTGCTGGGTCGACTTCTAGTCCATCCTTGGAAATCACATGACCAAGAAAAGCAACCTTCTCTAGCCAGAACTCACATTTGCTAAACTTAGCAAAGAGCTATTTGTCCCGCAAAATTTGTAATACTATCTGAAGTTGATTCGAGTGCTCTTCTATGCTCTTAGAGTAAACAAGGATATCATATATGAACACTATCACGAACTGGTCTAGGAAAGGTTGGAACACTCTATTCATCAATTCCATGAAAGCTGAAGGTATATTCGTTAATCCAAAAGGCATGACCAAAATCTCGTAGTGGCCATAGCACGCCCTAAAGACAGTCTTGTGGATATCTGTTTCGTTAATCTTCAGCTGATGGTACCCAGATTGGAGGTCCATCTTATAAAACACTGCTGCACCCTGTAGTTGATCAAACAGATCTTGAATCCTTAGGAGGGGATACTTGTTATTTACAGTCATCTTATTCAGCTCTCTGTAGTCTATGCATAACCTCATAATACCATCTTTCATCTTCACGAACAACACAGGGGCTCCCCATGGCAAAGTGCTTGGTTTAATGAAGCCTTTGTCAAGTAGATCTTGGACTTGTTCCTTAAACTCTTTCATCTCTGTAGGTGCGAGCCTATATGACTGTTTGGAAACAGGGTTATCCTGATCTGGTGGTGGACCAGTGATGTCGTCAGGGAATAATTTGGGGAATTCATTTAGTACCTCTACTTCTTCCAGCTTGGGTCTCCCTTCTTCCACTACCCGGAATATACTAGCCAAAATCCTTGACAACCCTTCCTTAAGCATTTCTGTGCCTTCAAATCTAAAATCAGAGGAGGAACTCTTTACCTTGGGCAGCTTCAAATGAGAACTGATTTCCTTGGGATGGTTTAACCTCTGCAACCCTTCACTTAAAATCGACGGACTCTCCATACTTTATTAACCAATCCATACCCAAAATCAAATAAAACTCAGTCATGGTTAATACGATTAAAAATCAACATACACTAAATACACTTCTAGCCTAAGTTCCATGCTACGAAATACACTATGAGTTAAAAGCTCTTTTCCCGAGGGTATGGTTATGCAATAAACCACTAGCAATAGTTCAGGTTAGAAGGTAATTTCTTAGCTAAAGGCTCTGATTTAAACAAATTGGTTGCTCCTGAGTCTCGTTAGAGCAGGTGCCAAGCTAGTCAACTGTTGGCAATCGGCTTTGTTGACTACTGTAAAAATGATTTTGTTCATATAATTTACATTTACATGACATTCTTTTTATTTGCTTT
The DNA here is from genome assembly GCA_001598015.1 of Dorcoceras hygrometricum. NCBI lineage: Eukaryota > Viridiplantae > Streptophyta > Magnoliopsida > Lamiales > Gesneriaceae > Dorcoceras > Dorcoceras hygrometricum. The sequence continues at coordinate 17,265 of KV015640.1, forward strand.
TATTGCGAAAACTTGTTGGATAAAGACCTTGAATGCACTATAGTGTATGTTAGATGTGATAGTGGATTTAATGGCTATCGTGAAACACATATAATAGTCATTATGTGTTCTAAACGAGTTCCTAGTTTATTGGGCTGTCCAAAAGAAGATAAGGGCCGCCCAAGCTTGAGACTAGCATCAGCGATTCAAAGTACCACGTTTCATTGGTCGGGAACATAGAGATGTTCTGAGCATGGTGATGGATAGAGACCTGATGATCTATCGAACCACCCTCGTTCGAACTTTCCAAGTGGTTATCATTTGTTGAGTAGATTGAGTCCGAGGTCTTGGTTGTACAGGTTATTCCTCATTACTCAAGTCATTGAGACTCTGCATGCTAGTCGCCTCAATTTGACTCATTCATAGACTCCATGAGGGTCATCAAGTGACGAGGTTGGGTGGGTCATGACGCATGTAGGATCGATGCTTTGTTGTCAAGGATTAACAACCGCTTGCCTTGGTGCATGGATATCCTATGCTATCTGAGGAGATAATAGTGTGACAAATCTCTGGTCAGAGTGCTAGATGTGTTATAGGTAAATGGATTTATCCAGTAGCACATGCGATGTCACTATTTGATCACCAAGATGTATGCATGGCTATCGAATCTCTAACGAATTTGGATTACCAATGGTCATTGATTCGGTCGGAATATATGAGATGAAAGGACCGTACTGCACCCTAACCATGACCGACTGGTTCTTGCAGGAACTATCACTGATACCTAGGGGATCATGGGGCGATGATGCAAGAAGCTTTACCATGGTCCGATGGGTAATCTCGAAAATGTGTTTTCAGAGTCACAAGGAGTTCTGAGAACACAACTAGCCGTATCCCTGAAGCATTGAGGACCACACAAGTACTGGTTTATCTGTGAGACCTGAAAATCTAATAAAGATTAATTGTTGTATTTAAATAAATTTTCAAGGATTTATTCGGATGGTTCGGATCTCAATTTGGAAGTTTGATTTGTATTTTCGGGTCAGATTTCACATTTAGAACAATTCTGGAAGTTTTCGAATTTTTGAATTTTGAAGAGAAATCTGATTTTTGTTAGAGATCTGATTTGTGAGATCTGCTCGGCTTTGTGAGGAATCTGTTCGAAATTCTTGAGAAAGCTGGTCGCCAGTGTTCGACTTGGGGTGTAGCACGTTTTGTAGCGTGAGGGAAACAAAACACTGTCGTATAGAGAGATCTGTTTTTCAGTTAGCGATAGGGCCTTGTATTGAGATCTACTATCGCGTGGTTGGCTTTGTGTGTAAAGAGGTGTTGTTTAGGCCTAGCGTGATGGTGAAATCTGGTATCACGGCAGTAGAGATCTGTTCATAGTTTCCCAGCGTGTTTTTGTGTGTTGTTCCTAAACGCCTCCATTTGAATTAGTTAATTCGACGCCGTTTTGAGTGTAACGCGTGCGTAAGAGATCTGTTCGCGTGGGTAGAGGTCTGCTTGCGTGGTTATGTATTGAGGTACAAAACTCCGTCGTTTTCGAGTTCGAATGTCTCGCTTGGAAATGAAATCTGGTTGTTGGTGAATCGAATGCCAACGCGGGTAAACAGCTGCTAGCGAGCGTGAGATCTGTTGTAGCGGGGAAGTGATACTACTTCGTTTCGATTTAGTAGCGGAATCCTTGATACGTCGCCGTATTGTTTAGTTGCGTGTTTGTTAGCGTTAGTGTTGGGAATCAGATTTGTGTGTGAGCGCTGGGTCCAGGGCGAGAGATCTGGTTGGCGCTAAAATCTGATGTAGAGATCTGTTTCGCCGCTGTATCGTCGTTTTGCTATTTAGGACATTTCATTGATTGAGGGATCTGTTTCAGCGGCTAGCGATGTCGTTTGCTTTGTGCGTTGGCGAGGGGTAGCGAGGTCTGTTATCACGTGTATTCAGAAGTCTACTAACAGCTTTGTAGTGTGGGGACTTAAACGTCGCCGTTTTGAGGTTAGCGCGCCAGTTTATAGAGCAGCATGTGATCTCTGGTTGTGCAATGCAGCGTTTAGCTTTCTCTTCAGATTTCTCCAGCGTTTGGTTTTAGCAACCGGACTTCTCCTACGAGTGTTTAGCTTAACGTGTTTCCAGATTTCTCTAGCGCGTGGTTGGTCGTTGTTTAGCGCTTTTGTTCAGATTCCTCCCGCGTTTTATGTGAGCGATCAGACTTCTCCCATGGTTGCGCGACGTCGTTTTGTTGCTGAGCATTGCCTAGTTCATGCGTTGGTTTCTTGAGAGATCTGTTTATGTCGGTAATATATTTTATCAGATTTCTCGTGTTTATATAAGCAGCAGGACTTGGTCTTTGTTTCATTAATTGAGACTCCATACTTAGCGAAATATCCTCCCGACTTTCTTTCTTCGTCGTGAACCCTAGAGTACTGTTCACCGTGATTTTTATCCGCAAATTGCCGCCGTTTCCCGACTCCGTTTTGGGCAAGGTCGGTGGCGCTGCACTCCTTGGGAGTTCCTCTTTTATATAATGCCAGCTAGAAGGTTTGAATTAGCCTTGGAATGAGATCGCGAAGCAGCAGCAGTAGCTCCCATTGCTTGTGTGTTTGCTGTGTGCAGGTAGCACTTCGGTTTAGCTTTGAGATCTTACTCATAGCTTTGAATTAAGCTTCATGTTGAGTTGAATTGTTAGAGTAATCGCTTGTTTGAGCGTATACTCCCAGCCGTGAGTTACTGTAATTTGGCATGACCTGTTGAGTAGTTCCTGAGATCAGTTTGTGCGTGTTGTGTAGCAGGTTCCGTCCATATTTCTAGTGACCGTGTGTTGGTGAGCTTAGAACCATATTTTAGTTCTTTACTGTAGGTATAAATTGTCGAAGGCCGGATTTAAATTGATTTTCAAGGTTCCTTAACAGATTCCAGCTTCTGGGCAGCTTTGTGGAGTTTTGCCATGAGCTGTGAGGAAGCATAGTTGTATAGATTGTTGGTACCGCACCTTGGTAGATTCTGTTTGAGGTATTATGCCGTGTAAGGTACGAATCGAGCTTGTATTACAGCTTTGAGATAGGCATGGGGATGTATTATGTGTTATATAGCTGTGCCGAGTGTATGTGTAGAGGCAAGATGTTTATATTATGCATGTCTATTGACTAAACTATCTGGTGTATTATCTGCTGTTTGGTGATCTGTTGAGTTGCTATGCATGTGATTATTGGAATGCCTTTGTTGTGTTTTCTGGCATTACACATACATGCATCATGTTAAGCATGTTACTGCATCTGCATAGCATATTGAGCCAATGGTTCCTTTGTTAGCCATGATATGTTGCTCTGTTGGAGCTCTTCCCTCGTGGTGCGGTGTGGTGTTGCATAACCACGATTGAGTGCAGCTGGAGGATGTTGGTTGAGTTGTTCCCAGTCCTCAGTTGCAGCAGCTGGAGGATGTTTGTTGAGTTGTTCCCAGTCCTCAGTTGCAGTGACCTGGATAGAGGTTGGAGGGTGGTTGGTCCACTTGAAATTCCGTGCGACCTGGCGGGTGGCTCCCACGCAGGTGCGGCGATGAGCCACTCTATTTTCCACTGGGTGCGATCGGGTAGCTTCCGAAGCTCGGTGATGTGTCACAGTTGTCGTTTCCTATTCGTTTGGCATTCCGGTTGTTACCGATATTCTTTGTACCGCTCATGCATTTGCACGACATGATACATTACATGCTGTATCTGATTGCTGTTTTATGTTGCTCTTCGTACTGGGGTTTGACCCCGATGTCCCTCTGGGGCTGGTTGTTTTGTTGTCTGCTTGTTGTTCTGGTCTCCCAGGTTATTCTGCTGGTCTTGGTGTTGATCCAGCTGGAGGTGCCCCAGGTGGTGTGTAGAGTGTCCCAGTCAGCGTATAGCATATATGTATCAGTTCTTTTAGCCGGGGAGTGTCCTGTGTTTTGTGTCTTCGGTTATTGTATTAACTGGCTGGTACTTGTTAAATGCTATACTGTCGTATTATGGCTTTTAGCCACGAATGTTTTATTAAACTGGGATATTTTGATGTATTGTGGTATTTTAAAATTATGTTTTCTTCGTCAAGCCAAAAGCGAAAAAATTTTAGCCACTTTTTAAGTGCTTCCGCTATGTTTTGCGTGTTTTGACTCTGTGTTGTGCACGAGGCCTGACATTTTTGGTATCAGATCTTAAACTGGGATAAGATCGATTTCTTTGATCACATGTGAGTCTAGGCACAGTAGTTGTTCGTTGGTTTGTGCTTGACTGCTTGAATTACTTGCTTGAGTGCTTACCTTTGAGTGTCTTGTAGAGATGCCGCCTAGGAGAAGAGGTAGAGCTAGTAGGCAAGCGATGGTTGATTCGAGGAATCCGGTTAGTGCTGATAGAGAGGATGCCTCCCAACCGAGTGTTCCTTTGGGATTTAGTGAGAGTCAGTCTTCAGCCTTTCTCGCTCTTGCTAATGCTGTCAACAGAGCGGTTGACCTTATGGAAAGCCTTGTAGTTGGACAGACTCGAGTGCAGCAGTCGACAGGACAAAGTGTGAATCCTGTGCCATCTGGAACGTCGTCCTCCCAGCCTTCTGTGGCACCACAGTCTTTGAGTCGACAGAGGTTTAGACCAAGAGGAAGGCACTTTAAGAGATCCAGTTCGAGTTCTTCGAGTTCTGGCGGTTCTGGTGGAGTGAGGACGAATGTGTCATACTGTGGTCAGTGTGGGGGTAAGCACCGACCTTCTCAATGCGTTGGAGTGCGAAGCACTTGCAACAATTGTGGTCAGGTTGGGCACTTTGCTAGAGTGTGTCCTACTTTGGGACAGCAGGCTTTGACTAGGAGTTCTTCGAGGAGATTTTGTCGACCTTTTCAGTCCCAGCGCTCAGGATTTCAGTCTTCAGAGGCGTATGGTGTTAGAGATATTTCTCTGTCTGAGCAATCGGGACTTCAGCCTACTCAGGTGGATGTGGCAACTGCGGAGCGAGAAGAGGTTTTGACCGGAGGAGGTTGTACAGGTAGTTGTCCCTTACTTGTTATCTTGGTTTGAGTTTAGTTTGATGCGTGGGCATCGTATTTGTTTATGATTGTACTTGATTGTTTTGGTGGTGTGCGAGGGTTGTTTCCGCCCCATCTTGTTGTGTGATGTAGTGTCTTTGTTACTCCTGCCGGTGGAGACTTTGTCGTTCCGAGAGTGATGCTGAGTTAGGTTAGCAAGTTGTGAGAAAGTCCTGTTAGGTAAGTGGATTGTTTTGGGAGTGTTTAGCTCCTCGTTGTTGAGAGGATAACTGTTACTTGTTGAGATTTCTCCCTGACGTGTTTCGGTTGAGATTTCCTTGATTCTCCGTGTAACCTTTAGCGTCGTGTGCATCCTCTTTGATTTCTTTGTCCGAACAGCAGAATTGCAGTATTTGAACTCCCTTTGATATCTGCTGTTTGTGTTCCCAGCTGTTGAGTTGTTTTGGGAGTTGCGTGTATCCAGCTGTTGAACCCCGATTCGTTTAATTGTGACTTGTTTAGGCTTTGGGTATTGATTTGTGAGTACCAGGGTGTTGCTTTGGAGGACAAACGGGAATGCTGTGCCTTTCGTCTCCCTGCTGGGTTCTGTTAGCCGCTATGAGCCGAGTGGTTAACTACCACAGTTCATGTGTTGGGAAACCGCTGGTTGAGTGATTGTTGTGAACCTAGTACCGTGCGTTGAGACGAGTGGGTAACTCCCATATGTTCACACCCTGTGGCCACATCTGTTTGTTGATCTTTGTCTTTGATTGTTGATCAGCCTTGAGTTGTTGAACTTAGGTGGACTCCCTGTTTCGGTTGTAGTCCCTTCCGTTGCATTCTGTGAGGCATAGTTGCACTACGATTAGTGGAGACCCTGTTATATGAGATGCCCCACCTTGTCTCGATGTTGGAGATTGTTGTATTTAACTTGGAGTTTTGGCGTGTATTTTAAGGTGGAGAGCGATTAGCGAGTTTTGTCTTCACTCAGTTCGGTTTGTTTGCGCGATATTGCATGGCTCTCTGGTTTTTGTAGTGGTTAATAAGCACTTTAAGTTTTTGTTTCAGTGTTGAAAGAGCCTTGGATGTTTTTGGACTTTGAGGGATTTCTAGTTTACCGTTTTTCTCGGATTAGATACTAAAATCCTCTGAAGCTATACCGAGGATTTGTGGCATGTTCGTGTAGAAGTCGTGACCAAGCGGTGTTCGGTATAATCTTCCTTGAGATTTTGTACGGTGGGAAGTACAAATTTTGCTTGTTAAGTGTGTAATTTTGAATCTCAGCTCGTGAATAATGTTCTTCTTGCAAGTTTCTCCTTCTTAGGTGTTGTTGGATTGGAGATGTACGGGTGAGTTAGCTCTTAAATTCATCAGTTTGTTGAAGTATACTGGATCCTTGTTGTGCGTTTCGCATTTACCGGCTGTGTTGTTGTGGACACATGGCGTGTTTTATATGTCTAAGCCGAGGAAATTTGAGCTAGATCCTTCTGTCGTGTTGAATTTTGATGAATTGAGCGGGATTAGACCTTGAAGTATACTGTTTGGCCAGCGAAAATCTGTGATGGAAGGGAGAAACAGTGATAGATGGTTACCTTATTTGGGTTGCGATGCAGTGGGAACGGACATGTGAGAAGAAGCAGGGATATTTGAGAGACCGAATCCGAGATGAGTGGAGCATGTCCCCATATTTATTCGAACAACCTTTCATTCTTGTGTTTTGTTTCCTGCAGATTCGAGTTTGTTCCTATCCAGTTGGTAACTGGTTGTTCCTTGTGTTGATCCCTCTTTGGCATTATGCATTGTAACTTAGCCTTTGAGCATCAGTTGTTTTAATTATCGGCGTGTTTATGTTAAGGTGAACTTCTAGAGCGAATGACTACGCTGGGTTGTGTTAAGCGTTGAGTCAGATTTCTGTAGCTATATGTTCGTTGTGATTCTTCAGCAGTTAGTTGCTTGTGGCTGTGCTCCTGGGGAATTTTGAACTCTCGTTTGGTAGTCTCCTGGTTGAGAGTTGGAGTGCTTTTGGTTGTTTTGTGTATAACTAAACTTTCCGGCGTTGGATTTGTGAGGAGGCTTTGTATTATTCCAGAGTTGTCGCTTCGATTTCGAGGACGAAATCTTTTAAGGTGGAGAGAAATGTGAGACCTGAAAATCTAATAAAGATTAATTGTTGTATTTAAATCAATTTTCAAGGATTTCTGATGGTTCGGATCTCAATTTGGAAGTTTGGTTTGTATTTTCGGGTCAGATTTCATATTTAGAACAATTCTGGAAGTTTTCGAATTTTTGAATTTTGAAGAGAAATCTGATTTTTGTTAGAGATCTGATTTGTGAGATCTGCTCGGCTTTGTGAGGAATCTGTTCGAAATTCTTGAGAAAGCTGGTCGCCAGTGTTCGATTTGGGGTGTAGCGCGTTTTGTAGCGTGAGGGAAACAAAACGCTATTGTATAGAGAGATCTGTTTTTCAGTTAGCGATAGGGCCTTGTATTGAGATCTGCTATCGCGTGGTTGGCATTGTGTGTAAAGCGGTGTCGTTTAGGCCTAGAGTTATGGTGAAATCTGGTATCGCGGCAGTAGAGATCTGTTCATAGTTTCCCAGCGTGTTTTTGTGTGTTGTTCCTAAACGCCGTCGTTTGAATTAGTTAATTCGACGCCGTTTTGAGTGTAACGTGTGCGTAAGAGATCTGTTCGCGTGGGTAGAGTTCTGCTTGCGTGGTTATGTATTGAGGTACAAAACGCCGTCGTTTTCGAGTTCGGATGTCTCGCTTGGAAATGAAATATGGTTGTTGCTGAATCGAATGCCAACGCGGGTAAACAGCTGCTAGCGAGCGTGAGATCTGTTGTAGCGGGGAAGTGATACTACGTCGTTTCGATTTAGTAGCGGAATCCTCGATACGTCGCCATATTGTTTAGTTGCGTGTTTGTTAGCGTTAGTGTTGGGAATCAGATTTGTGTGTGAGCGCTGGGTCCAAGGCGAGAGATCTGGTTGGCATAAAATCTGATGTAGAGATCTGTTTCGCCGCTGTATCGTCATTTTGCTATTTAGGACATTTTCGTTGATTGAGGGATCTGTTTCAGCGGCTAGCGACGTCTTTTGCTTTGTGCGTTGGCGAGGGGTAGCGAGGTCTGTTATCGTGTGTATTCAGAAGTCTACTAACAGCTTTGTAGTGTGGGGACTTAAACGTCACCGTTTTGAGGTTAGCGCGCCAGTATAGAGCAGCATGTGATCTCTGGTTGTGCAATGCAGCGTTTAGCTTTCTCTTCAGATTTCTCCAGCGTTTGGTTTTAGCAACCGGACTTCTCCTGTGAGTGTTTAGCTTAACGTGTTTCCAGATTTCTCTAGCGCGTGGCTGGTCGCTGTTTAGCGTCTTTGTTCAGATTCCTCCCGCGTTTTATGTGAGCGATCAGACTTCTCCCATGGTTGCGCGACGTCTTTTTGTTGCTGAGCATTGCCTAGTGCATGCGTTGGTTGCTTGAGAGATCTGTTTATGTCGGTAATTTATTTTAGCAGATTTCTCGTGTTTATATAAGGAGCAGGACTTGGTCTTTGTTTCATTAATTGAGACTCCATACTTAGCAAAATATCCTCCCGACTTTCTTTCTTCGTCGCGAACGCTAGAGTACTGTTCACCGTGATTTTTATCCGCAAATTGCCGCCGTTTCCCATCTCCGTTTTGGGCAAGGTCGGTGGCGCTGCACTCCTTGGGAGTTCCTCTTTTAATTAATGCCAGCTAGAAGGTTTGAATTAGCCTTGGAATGAGATCGCGAAGCAGCAGCAGTAGATCCCATTGTTCGTGCGTTTGCTGTGTGCAGGTAGCACTTCAGTTTAGCTTTGAGATCTTACTCATAGCTTTGAATTAAGCTTATTGTTGAGTTGAATTGTTAGAGTAATCGCTGGTTTGAGCGTATACTCCCAGCCGTGAGTTACTGTAATTTGTCATGACCTGTTGAGTAGTTCCTGAGATCTGTTTGTGCGTGTTGTGTAGCAGGTTCCATCCAGATTTCTAGTGACCGTGTGTTGGTGAGCTTAGAACCAGATTTTAGTTCTTTACTGTAGGCAGTAAATTGTCGAAGGCCGGATTTAAATTGATTTGCAAGGTTCCTTAACAGATTCCAGCTTCTGGGCAGCTTTGTGGAGTTTTTCCATGAGCCGTGAGGAAGCATAGTTGTATAGATTGTTGGTACCGCACCTTGGTAGATTCTGTTTGAGGTATTCTGCCCTGTAAGGTACGAATCGAGCTTGTATTACAGCTTTGACATAGGCATGGGGATGTATTATGTGTTATATAGTTGTGCCGAGTGTTTGTGTATAGGCAAGCTGTGCATATTATGCATGTCTATTGACTAAACTATCTGATGTATTATCTGTTGTTTGGTGATATGTTGAGTTGCTATGCATGTGATTATTCGAATGCCTTTGTTGTGTTTTCTGGCATTACACGTACATGCGTCATGTTAAGCATGTTACTGCATCTGCATAGCATATTGAGCCAATGGTTCCTTTGTTAGCCATGATATGTTGCTCTGTTGGAGCTCTTCCCTCGTGGTGCGGTGTGGTGTTGCATAACCACGATTGAGTGCAGCTGGAGGATGTTGGTTGAGTTGTTCCCAGTCCTCAGTTGCAGCAACTGGAGGATGTTGGTTGAGTTGTTCCCAGTCCTCAGTTGCAGTGACCTGGATAGAGGTTGGAGGGTGGTTGGTCCACTTGAAATTCCGTGCGACCTGGCGGGTGGCTCCCACCAGGTGCGGCGATGAGCCACTCTATTTTCCACTGGGTGCGATCGGGTAGCTTCCGAAGCTCGGTGATGTGTCACAGTTGTCGTTTCCTATTCGTTTGGCCTTCCGGTTGTTACCGATATTCTTTGTACCGCTCATGCATTTGCACCACATGATACATTGCATGCTGTATCTGATTGCTGTTTTATGTTGCTCTTCGTACTGGGGTTTGACCCCGATGTCCCTCTGGGGCTGGTTGTTATGTTTTCTGCTTGTTGTTCAGGTCTCCCAGGTTATTCCGCTGGTCTTGGTGTTGATCCAGCTGGAGGTGCCCCAGGTGGTGTGTAGAGTGTCCCAGTTAGCGTATAGCATATATGTATCAGTTCTTTTAGCCGGGGAGTGTCCTGTGCTTTGTGTCTTCGGTTATTGTATTAGCTGGCTGGTACTTGTTAAATGCTATACTGTCGTATTATGGCTTTTAGCCGCGAATGTTTTATTAAACTGGGATATTTTGATGTATTATGGTATTTTAAAATTATGTTTTCTTCGTCAGGCCAAAAGCGAAAAATTTTTAGCCACTTTTTAAGTGCTTCCGCTATGTTTTGCGTGTTTTGACTCTGTGTTGTGCACGAGGCCTGACATTATCAATTTCCATATGGAAATGGTACTCAAGTGTTGAGTATAGTAGGAGGAAGGTTGAGAGTGTGACTTCCAAAATTGGCTGGGGAAGTATGACTTTATTTTTAGCTCATAGGGGTCTAACTGCTATTTTTGGATTAGGTGGTTGAAAAATTGTTTTCACATCATAATGTACAATTTTAGAAACTATGTAGATCGGTCCGATCTGATCGTCGATCGAGATTATGTGACACCACTATGATGGATATGAAACCAATGTGCAATGATGGGTTTGGGCCTGTCCTAGGCCCATTAACTTGGTTTAAGCCCATGAAATATCTATAAATACGGACTTAGGGGGAGCTATTCATTTGTACCACGTTATGTTGACAACTCTCCTCTCCCCTCCCCTCCACTCTCAGCCTCCTCCCGCCATCGCCCATCGTCGCCGCAGCCGGAATTCATTCCGGCCATCTCGATGTGAAGATTCCGTTCGTTAAAATTTTGCTATTTTTCTAGTACAAACTAGCATAGGAATTGGGATCCCGGTCATGTACCGGATTAGACGATTGGAGATGTTCAACCGTTGAAGGGCTCTCCCTTTGCAGAATAGTAGGATCCGAGCACCAAGTATCCAAAGGTAAATATCCTATACATGTTTAGCATTGATTTTATTTGCGTATAATCGTTTCCCGGAATAAAAATTTTAAACTTCCGTTGCACTATGGGAGCGAGTCCGGATACGCTGCTGCGTCAACAAGTCTCACAAAGCAGTATAAGGTTTTCTAAAAGTGATAATCTTACCTGTAATTAGTGTGGTTTCTGGGTTTGCCTGTTCTGCTTTCATCACGTAAGCTCTGCTGGTTATAAGCTTCTTTGATTGGGTGCAGTCCTTAGAAAAAGTGGCCTGGAGCACAACAGTTGTAACACATATTTTGACCAGCTCTACACTGACCAGCAAGACTTTTGTGGGATTTGGAGCAAGATGGCTTGTGTTAATCCTGGGATTGGAGTTGAGTGGTTGAGGTTGTTTTGGTCGTTGCTATTGGGGTTTCTGATGGTTGGTCTTTGGACGCTTGGACGGCCTCTAGTCTCTAAACTGAAAGACCTGGAATTTCTGTTGGCGTTCTTCTTCAATCTCCAGTCCTGCTCAACTCGTAGAGCCTTGTCGACTGCTTCCCTGAAATCTTTAGGCTCAGATAGCCTAACATCGTGCTTAAGTTTTGGCGAAAGCCATCAACAAAATGGCAAAGCTTTTCTTCAGCCAATCAGGGGAACAAGGTAGCAATCCCCCAATCCGGGTAACAAAGTAGCAACCCCTCTCAAACATGCGGATGTAATCCCGCACTGACGTACTCCCTTGCTTCAAGATTAAAAACTCCCTCTTTAACTCAGATCACACGTTCACTGTGAAATCCTGGTCATAGATTACTTTCTTGAGTTTTCCCACATGAGCGTATCCAAGTCTATAGCCAGTTTTGCTCCTTCCCACCAAATCATTGTGTCCCCTCTTAGCATGTAAAGCACACCTTGACCTATCCTGCTCTGATAGCTGCAGGCACTCAAATATAAATTTCAATGATTTGATCCAACTCTCAGCTGCTAGTGGATCAGTCGTACCAGTGAACTCCTGTGGTCAATGACATCTAAACCGTTCTTGAGGGTCCTCTCGTCTAGGCATCCTACCAGATGATCGGCCACTACCTTGACACGATTGCTCAACTAAATGCTCTAACATCTGAGCCATCCCAGCTAATAAACGATTGCGATTACCTGAGTTGGCATCTTCTGACATGGGGTTCCTTCTTCCTCTTCATCTTTATGACATGATCTGTAATCGTACCCAATCCACCACGTGACCAACATGAAGAAAAGCAAACATTACTTTACTACATCAAAATAAACTCACAGACTGGAGGAAGCATCTGACGAGAATTGTCTCAAACTCGAAGCGAGTGTTTATCTCAAGGACCATGCTCTGAAACCAAGTTGTGATGCCCTAGTCAATAGATATACTAATTAATCTCAAAAGTACGAGGGAATATACACACGACTTTTTCAAATTTTAGGATTTAAAGAAAACATACGATCAGAGATGGTTTTGCAATTTTAGGGAGCAACTCAGATCGTGCATCATAAAACAGATCGGCGATTGCGATATTAAGAAGCTGAGAAAATTTATACAAACTGATCTCACTCAAACTAGGAAACAATTAATCGTACTAAGGTTTGATACAAAAATACATAATGTCATGTTTGTTTAATGATCAACACAACAAAAGATATGCAATCTGAAATAGCACGCAAACATAGGTCCATCGATAAATAATCTCCCAATATTCTACAGTTCGCACCAACCAGCTCACGTTAAACCTTTTATCTTGCAACCATGAAAGCTAGTAAGCCTAGGGGCCCAGCAGGTAAAGTATGGTATCCGCATAGACTAAACATAAGATTTAAGATAAAGTAATTAAAAATTAATTATAATCTTTCTTAAAATTCTATAGTTATGAAAATAACCCATTGATCAAAATTCATTTTCTGTATGAGATGTGGCGCGAAAGTTCTCCTTAGTCCGGCTCTTGATGAAGCTCATCTGATATCAGGTATATGGAAAACTATTGCCCGTTATCATTCATGTTAGGAGGGGCTCCCCGCTCCGTCGATTGACATCCACACTCCCATAAGCTGATCGTCTGTTTATCTTTGTCACAAGTCATAAAACTTTGAAATTACTTCCTTTTTAAACTAACAGATCACGAACACAAGCGGTTTGTTCCAGAAAAGGCTCCATTTTTATTTTAAAAGACTGCTTGGAGTACGACTGAATACAGTTGATGAAGTTTTGGAATCAGCTTAGAATGGGATATTAGCTCATGACTTAGGTCAGCTATGAATAGAAATCAGATCACGACTGGTTGATCAACTCAGATTAGGGAAATTCAACACAACTTAGAACAATCGGGCTAAATTAAGAATGTCAAACAAAGTCAACTCAGCTTAGGGCAATCAGATCAGATCGCGAGACTAGAGCAGCTCAGAGGGGAAAACAGATCACGCGTTTGGAACAGCTTAGAAGAGGAAGTACAGATTATGGGCTTTGAAACAGAATGCAAACGTAAAAAGAAACAATCAACTCAGCTTAGAGTAAGGAAGTCAGATCACAGTTTCAGTTCAGCTCAGGGAAATATCAGATCACAGGTGTAAACTAGAACAATTAGGGGATCAAAGTATGAACTGAATTCAAAGAACGAATCATACCAGGTTAGAATAACAACAGGATACTGGTAATAGCTTGGAGAAGTTCGAGTCAATTGGTTAAGTTTATCATATCAGAACAGAGTTCTAACTAGACGAAGTTTTCCTATCAGTTCATAACCTCATCCTTAGCCATCAAGCACGACATATTTACTGGAAACACCCAGAGAAATTTACTTAGAAGCTACATCCATACATCCCAGAAATTGAAGGAGACGACAGCTCAAACCGTCACAGAAAATCTTCTGTCAAACATGAGAGAACTTAAAACCTTTTTCTAAAAACTCAACAAGCGTACATATCAAAGAACCATTTGAAAAGAATTAAAACCTTTGGCAAAACTCAGAAATTTAACAAAGGAAGTCGAACGTAATATGATTTCATAGATGCAGCAAGGAAAAGAGTCTACTTGCCTCAAAGCTGAACAACAGGTTGCAAAGAATAGCTTCGGCTTTGAATCTTCCTCAAGCACGATCGAAAAGCTTTAGAAAACTAAAGGAGAAGAACTTCAGTTGGATTCTATCTTGAGAGAACTATCAGCGCCTCAAATGGTTAACAATGATGAAATATGGTGTATAGTAGGTTTTAAATTACCACACCAGTATGGGCACCTACCAACTGAAATAATTTCTTTCAAAATATTTTATTTTCTAATTTCTTAAAATTGTTTTTGAAACTCGAACCGTACTTGGGTATATTCCTCTTGGAACGATTAGCGTCCCACCAAAACTTAAATCAAAGAAATCAGGTCAGGCAAAATATGAGGCAAAATCTGAAATGTTAAACACAAAAATAGCAATTTAACCCTCCGAAACTGTGACGCCCAAGCCCATGGACATCAACGGATTGAAATTAAATGAAATAAGGGAGAAAGTTGAAGGGCTAAATGCGAAATATTGTAAGTTTTATTCCTTACAAAATTAAAAACCGAGATACAAACACATGTGGCGCCAAATAACATTTAGCGGAAACAGATTTGAATAACAGATTTGGTTAAAATAGCAAAATGCGATATTACAACTACTGAAACTCTATATGAATGTACTATTGTTGTAATGGATCATAACATAGATTTGACAGAAAGATAAAAAACAACAATATCTTTGACACGAAAACCCCGGTCTTCGATAAACACCACACCACAGCTGGATCAGCTCCCGCCGCCCGTCTGCCCTAGGTCTGTCTCACCTGCACCATAAAAGCTAGTGAGCCTAGGGGCTCATCAAGTAAAACTGAGAGTAACAAAATCACTTAGTGCAGGCAGACACATTCGTAGCTTAAAATAACATGGTTTAAAGGAAGTCAGTTAAACATAAACTTATTTCGTAAAAAATCAGTTTTGGGAAACTACCCAGATCTCATCTATATATTCTTGTGATTTATGGCTTAAAGCTCTCCTTAGGTCCGTGGCGCTTGATCAAGCTACATCTGAATTCAGTTACTATATGGCATGTTGCCCAATATGAAGGGGCAAATAATTCTTTCGACAGCTGCTCACCCTTCCAATATGACCGTATGTTATCTATGCCATACATCCTTTAAAACTGAACATTTCTTCCTTTAAACAAACATTTGATCAAAATCAGATCAGCATTCATCGGGGTTCAATTATTTTTAAAACTCATTTCTCTTTAAAATCTCACTGAGCATCAGATTTGGCTACTGGGAACATACCATTGGAGTGAAAACAGATTTGGCTAGCAAAACAGTACTCGGGTACAAAACAGATCTTAGTCATAGAAAACAGATTTGACTCTCGGGATGGTATCGCTAACGCTAAAACAGATGTGACTATGGGAACAATTTCGTTAGCGTGAAACAGACATGGCTATAGAAATGGTATCGCTAGCGTTGAAGTAGATTTGACTACAGAATAGTAGTGCTAGCATGAAACAGATTTGGCTTCAGGGTGGTCGGTATCGCTAGATGGAAAACAGATTTGACTGTAGAAAACAGTTTTTAGGTACGAAACAGACTTCAGATGTGGGAAACAGATTTGACATGGGAAAATCAGATTTCAATATATAAGAGAAACAGGTCGCTAGTGTAGAAAAACAGTTTCGGCTATGGAACTAGTGCTGCAGCATCATGAACGACATCCAAAGATACCAGCTCTGCCTATCTAACCGGGACAAAATCCCTATTTGACCAGCATCACCGTTTACTCGGAGTCAAGTCCAGACACCGCCATTCACCAGAAAGAAGAACTTCATAATCATACATAAATCTCAAATCTGTGCTGCTCAGCATTTTAAAACAACAATATCTATACATAACATGCTGAAGAGTTTTTAAAGTAGAAATCACCTCTGTGAACCCGATTGTTCATTTTCGTAAACCAAGAAAGATCATAAACATGGCAATAACTTGGACGTAAAACAGGAAAGCAATCACAGAACTGATGAAAAACGATATATGCTTTAATGGTGTTGCAAAGAATCAGCTTTTACTTGCCTTAAACTGGAAACACGAAGAACAGTCGGTATCCTACAGAAGATGTCCTCAAGCACCCACGAAGAGCTCCAGAGAGTTTTGAGAGAACAAAAGAAATTTCTTTGGCAAGTAAAATGATCTTCCAACTCACGCAAGTAATCACATAAGGGAGAATGATTGGTAGCATATAAAAATACTTGAGTAGGCATGGCTGTCATACCAACTCGTTGTCCTTTTAATAAAAATTTGCTAAAAACTCCCTACCACTATTTTAATTTTGAAATTGATACAAGCATTTTTATAAACAATTTTTCCCATCCAAAGCATTTATATTTACAAAGAAAATCTGAAATCTGCTCGAGTTTGTGCTTGGGGCAAAATCTGTCCGGAACCTTCTGCTCCGTGTCTCAAATCTGGATGAAAAGAAATCAGCTTTAAATAAATAAAATGAACAAAATATGAAATCTGAATGCTCGAAATATCAAAATGGCCCTTAGAAAAAATGAAAGGTTTAAGCTTGTGGTCCTATGGATTTTGGGGCTTTACAACTCTACCCTCCTTATTGAAATTTCGTCCTCGAAATTTACTTACCAAACAGCTCTGGGTAACGACTATGCATATCAGCTTTGGTCTCCCATGTAACTTCTCATTCTGTTTGGTTAGACCATTGCACCTTGACCATAGGAATACTACGGTTCCTCAACTTCCTAATCTCTAGAAGAAGAATCCTCTCGGGTCTTTCTTCGTAACTCAGATCTGATGCTAAATAAATTGGCTCATAGCTCAGTACGTGCGACAGGTTGGGAATATTTCCTCAAAGCTGATACATGAAACACACTATGCATTGAAGACAGATGCGGGGGCAATGCTAAACGATAAGCTAACGTTCCTACCTTGTCCAAAATCTCATAAGGACCAATATATCTTGGACTCAGCTTTACCTTCTTCCCAAAACGCATAACTCCTTTCCTCTCAAAAAGACATGGTCACAAACTTCAAAATTCAGCTCTCGTCGCCTATTATCAGCATAACTCTTCTGTCTGCTCTGGGCTGCTCTCATCCGTTCTTGAATCTTTCTAGCAGCTTCAGTTGTTTGATCTACATAACTCTTCTGTCTGCTCTGGGCTGCTCTCATCCGTTCTTGAATCTTTCTAGCAGCTTCAGTTGTTTGATCTACCACATCTGGTCCTAAAACAGCTCGTTCACCTACCTCATCCCAGTGAAGAGGCGTTCTACATTTGAGACCATAGAGAGCTTCATATGGGGCCATATATATAGAAGCTTGGAAACTGTTGTTATACACGAATTCTACCAATGGTAGCTTTAGATTTCAGTGCTCTGAGAAATCTACAATACAAGCCCAGAGTAGATCTTCTAAAATCTGAATCACCCTTTCAGATTGACCATCGGTATGGGGGTGAAAGGCTGTGCTAAAGGTCAACTTAGTACCCAAAGCTCTATGTAAACTCTTCCAGAAAGCTGACGTCAACTTCAGATCTCTATCAGATACAATCGAAACTGGAACACCATGCAGCCTAACTATCTCCTTCACATACAGCTCTGTGTATTTGCTCACATCATAGGTTGTCTTAACTGGTGAAGTGAGCTGACTTAGTGAGTCTGTCTACTATAACCCAAATAGAATTGTATCCTTGAACAGTTCTGGGTAATCCAACTACAAAGTCCATAGCAATTCTCTCCCATTTCCATTCTGGAATAGGCAGGGGCTTCAACATTCCCGCTGGTCTTTGGTGTTCAGCTTTCACTAATTGGCAAGTCAAACATTCAGAGACAAATCTGGAAATATCTTGTTTCATTCCCGGCCACCAATACAACTTCTGGAGATCCATATACATATTAGTACTCCCTGGATGAATAGAGTAGGGGTGTGGCACCCACGCCCATGGGAGCCAACGGATTGTATAAAAAGAAATAAAAGAGAAATGGAAGGGCTGAAATTGATATGCAGCAAGCTGTATTGCCTTGCTAAAAGAAAATTCGAAGAATAAACAGTTGGCGCCAATATTTAAAAGAGCCTCCAATATAAAATTCTAAATGCAAAATGCAATTGCGAGATTACAACTTTCGAAATTCTTTCTGAATCCACTATTGTTGTAATGGATCTTAATACAGATTGGCAAAAGATCAAAAACAACAACAATAAAATGAACGTAGTGGAACCGCTGGCCTTCGATAAACACCCACACACCACAGCTGGATCAGCTCCCGCCTCCCGCCTGCCCCAGATCTGACTCTCCTGCACCAAGAAAGCTAGTGAGCCTAGGGGCTCAGCAAGCAAAACTGAGAATAACAAGAGCACAATATGCAGGCAGGCACAATACGTAAGATATCATAGTTTAATGTAAGTCATTTAAACATAATTCAATCGTAAACATCTGCTCTGGGAGAACTCAGATCTCAACATTATTTTCTTTAGACTTATGGCTCAGAAGCTCTCCTTAGGTCCAATTGCACTTGATCAAGTTACTTCTGAATTCAGTTACTATATGGCGAATCTCACCCTGTATGAAGGGGCAACTGTCACGCTCGACTGCTACTCACCCTTCCTATATGGACCGTCTGTTATCTTTGCCATAAATCTTAAAATCTGAACATTTTCTTCCTTTAAACAACATCTGGATGAAATTAGATTCAACATCGTGGTTCACTTCATTTTAAAACTCATTTTCTCACAAAATAGCATTTTCACTGAGCTGCCAGCTAGGACTAGGGAGAACAGATGTCTGAATGAAACAGTGTCTGGGTACGGGATACAATTCAGATGTTAGAGACAGTTGTGACTCTGGGAACACTATCGCTAACATGAAGTTCAGATGTTAGAGTGTAAATGCTGTCGCTCGCGAGGAATTCAGATGTCGCCAGAGGATAGAGTTTAGAAACTGTCTATTAAATAATAATGTATAGATGTAACAACAGATTTTGGCCTCGGTCAACTCAGATGTCAACGAATTGGGTTGGTCAACTCAGATGTCAACACAAAGGTAAAATGGTCAATAACATGAAATCTGAACAAACTTGGATATGAAGCAAAACTGATATATGGTATAAAAACATGTGTTACTGTGAAATCTGGTTGCTAATCTACGAAACAAAAATCTGGCTATGGAACTAGTGCTGCAGTATTTACGAACGACAACCAGAGATACCAGTTCTGCTTATCAAACCAGAATAACATCCCGATTCGACCAGCATCACCGATTACCTGGAGTCAAGTTCAAACACTACCATTCAACAGAAGAAGAACTTTGTGACGGTACATTGAACTGGAATCTGTCATGCTCAGCAATGTAAACAACATCTTTTGCGTAAAACATCATTTGAGTTTCCGACGGAAACTAACTGTGAACCCGAAACAAAATACATATTTTTCAAAACCAACAGAGGCATGAACAATAACTGAAACTGATCATAACTCAGGCAAGCAATCACAGAACTGAAAGGAATCAATATATGCTTTCATGGAGTAGAAAGAATCAGATTTACTAGCCTTAATACTGGGAACACAGAGTACATCAGGTCACCACAGCAAGTCTCCTCAAGCACAACGACGAGCTCCACTGGTTTTAGATGACAATGAAAGTTTCTTGCAAATAATGGAACTTATAGTTCATAAGGACAATAGGCATGGGAGTTGGTGGGTGTTAGGGGAAAAAAACTCGAGTAGGCATGGTGTACCATGCTTACTTCTCAAAATTTTGTTAAAAGTCCCCTGTCACTATTTTAATTTGTAAAAGCGTTACTCAAGTCGGGAAAGAGACATCTCCCGTCCAAAATCATTTTATTTGCAAAGTATGAGAAATATCTCGGTTTGTGCTCAGGGCGACACCTGCTCAGACCTCTGCCTCCTCTCTAAATTTTGAAAATAAGAAACCAGCTTACAAACAAACGAACAAGCTGAAGTCTGAAATTTCGAAAAGGGTCCTAAATTAAAAATGACTAGAAATTGTGGTCCTACGGATTATAGGGCGCTACAACTCTACCCACCTTATAAAAATTTCGTCCTCGAAATTTACTTACCGAACAAATCTTGGTAACGACTATGCATATCAGTTTCTGTTTCCCACGTAGCTTCTCGTTCGGTTTGGTTAGACAACTGAACTTTAACCATATGAATACTACGGTTTCTCAACTTCCTAGTTTCCCTAAGAAGAATCTTCTCGTGCCTTTCTTCATAACTCAAATCTGGTGCTAAGTGAATTGGCTCAGCGCTCAATATATGCGACGGATGGGGAACATACTTCCTCAATGCTGAAACATGGAATACATTATGCACTAAAGACAGGTGTGGGGGCAATGCTAATCGATAAGCCAACGTTCCTACTTTGTCCAGAATCTCATAAGGGCCAATATACCTGGGACTCAGTTTTCCCTTCTTACCAAAACGCATAAATCCCTTCATTGGAGCTACTTTAAAAAAGACGTGATCCCCAACATCAAAACTCAGCTCCCATCGTCTATTATCTTCATAACCTTTCTGTCTGCTTTGAGCAGCTTTCATTCTTTCTTTAATCTTTCTAACAGCTTCCACCGTCTGCTCTACCAAGTCTGGTCCTAAACAGTCTCGTTCTCCTACTTTATCCCAATGAAGAGGTGTTATACATTTTCACCCATAAAGAGCTTCGTATGGAGCCATCTGTATCGACGCTTGGAAACTGTTGTTATATGCGAATTCTACCAACGGTAGCTTCAGATCCCAACTTTCTGAGAAGTCTATAATACAGGCTCTGAGTAAATCTTCTAGGACCTGGATCACCCTCTCTGATTGTCCATCGGTCTTGGGGTGAAAAGCCGTGCTAAAGGTCAACTTAGTACCTAAAGCTCTATGCAAACTCTTACAGAAAGCCGACGTAAACTTGGGATCTCTATCTGATACTATTGAAATGGGAACGCCATGAAGTCTTACTATCTCCTTCACATATAACTCTGCATATCTACTCACATCGTATGTTGTCTTTACTGGCAAAAAGTGAGCAGATTTTTTGAGTCTATCTACTATAACCCAAACAGAATTGTATCCATGGGTAGTCCTGGGTAATCCAATCACAAAATCCATAGCTATACACTCCCATTTCCACTCTTGAATAGGCAATGGATTCAGCATTCCTGCTGGTCTTTGGTGTTCAGCTTTCACCAATTGGCACGTTAAGCACTCTGAGGCAAATCTGGAAATGTCTCTTTTCATTCCTGGCCACCAATATAACTTCTGGAGGTCTTTATACATCTTAGTACTTTCGGGATGTACGGAGTATGGGGCTGTATGGGCTTCTGCCATAAAATCTGATCTCAGGGTGTCTACTTGGGGCACCCACATCCGGCCATGAAATCTGACTACTCCTTCTTCTGAAAAATAGAGGTTGCTGCCTCTCTCTCTGTCTTGTTTCACCCACTTCTGAAGTTGGTCATCCTTCAGTTGTCCCTCTCGAATTTGGTCTATCATATTCGAGTGAATGGTGAGATCTGCCAGCATCATAACGCTGACTTTGGGCACTAATTCCAACTCAAACTTCTCAATCTCTTGAGCCAATGGTCTCTGGACAGATAGCTGGGCTAATCCAACAGATTTTCTACTTAAAGCATATGCTACTAAGTTTGCCTTTCCTGGGTGATAGCTGATGGTGAAATCATAATCCTTTACTAATTCTAGCCATCTCCTCTGCCTCATATTTTGTTCCTTTTGGGTGAAAAAGTATTTGAGGCTCTTATGAGCCGTAAATATCTCACACTTTTCCCCGTAAAGGTAATGTCTCCAGATCTTCAAGGCAAACACTACTGCTTCCAGTTCTAAATCATGGGTGGGATAATTCTTCTCGTGGTTCTTCAACTGTCTGGAGGCATAGGAAATCACTCTACGGTCCTGCATCAGTACAACACCTAAACCCAACTTGGACGCATTTGTGTAGATAACAAACTTCCCTTGATCAGATGGCATGGTTAGCACAGGGGCTTCAATCAACGCTTGCTTCAACTTCTCAAAGCTGAGTTGACATTCCGGAGTCCATTCAAACTTAATCTGCTTCCTAGTCAGCATGGTCAAAGGAACAGCTATCTTCGAAAATCCTTTAATGAAACGCCTATAGTATCCTGCTAAACCCAGAAAACTCCTAACTTCTGAAACCGATTTGGGAACTGGCCATTCTCGCACAGCTTCCACCTTTGCTGGGTCTACCTCCAATCCATCCTTAGATATGATATGTCCTAGAAAAGCCACTTTCTCCAACCAAAAATCACATTTACTGAACTTGGCAAACAACCGCTTATCCTTCAGAACTTGAAGCACTGTCCTCAGATGGTTTACATGCTCGAATCTAGTCTTAGAATACACTAAGATATCGTCAATGAACATGACTACAAACTGATCCAAAAAGGGTTGAAAAACTCTATTCATCAAATCCATAAAATCTGAGGGCATTAGTAAGTCCAAAGGGCATTACTAAAAACTCATAGTAGCCATAGCGTGTTCGAAAGAAAGTCTTATAGATATCTGCTGGTTTAATCTTCAGTTGGTGGTAACCAGATCTCAAGTTGATCTTAGAAAAGGCTATTGATCCCTTCAATTGGTCAAACAGATCTTCAATCCTAGGAAGGGGATATTTATTCTTAATAGTCAATTTATTCAGCTCTCGAGAGTCTATACACAACCTCAGACTCCCATATTTCTTTTTGACGAACAAAACAGGGGCTCCCCACGATGATGTACTTGGTCTGATAAATCCTTTATCCAACAGATCTTGTATCTGTTTCTTTAACTCTTTCATTTCTGATGGAGCAAGGCGGTAGGGTGTTCTAGAAACTGGTGCTACTCAGGGTACTAAATCGATTGTATATTCCAGCTCTCTATCTGGCGGTATTCCATGTATATCCTCTGGGAATACCTCAGGAAATTCGTTTACTACCTCCACATCTGAAAGTTGGGGATTATTAATCGATGCTGAAGTCGACAGGCTTGCCAAATATCCTACCCCACCTTTCCTCAAACAACCTTGAGCTTTAAGAGCTGAAATAATGCGAGGAATCTTACAAATCTGATTGGCCTCAAACGTAAACCAGTCTCCTCTTGGAGGTTTTACCACTACGGTTCTAAGCTTGAAATCTATCACTACTACCATATCGGGTTAACCAATTCATGTTAGAGTAGATGCCCAACTAGCCAACTTGTGGCGTGTGGGTTTTATAGACTCTTGTACAAGCAATCTTTATATATGATATTCGCATTTTCTTATATGGCATTCTTTACTTTCATTATGTGTGTAATGATTTACAATTGTGTTTAGTAAAGACCTAGAATGCACTGAAGCGTATGTTAGATGTGATAGTGGGTATGACGGCTATCATGAAACACATCTAATAGTCGCTGTGTATTCTGAACATGTTACTAGTCGATTGGGCCGTCAAAATGAGGATAAGGCCGCCCGAGTTCGAGACTAGTATCTGCGATGCAAAGTACCATGTTTCATTGGTAGGGAACATTGTGATGTCCTAAGCATGCAGATAGATAGTGACCTGGTGATCTATCGAACTACCCTC
>KV015641.1:13268-29082 GCA_001598015.1 Dorcoceras hygrometricum
ATCGCTGCGACTTCATCGTAACTCCGATCGTCGATCAGATGATCGATCGACTCAGTTTTCCGAAACTGAACACTATGATCTGAAAAACCATTTTTCAGAACCCCAGTGCAAAATGACCGTTTTGCCCCTCAACATCGGCAAATCACGATTTGACCTCTGTTGACTTTTTAGGAAGTCGCACTCCCAAAATCCTCTTCGTATGCTCAACACATTGAGCTGAGTATCCGTGCGGGAATCTCGATTCCAGCACTTGTGTGACCCTCAATGGTTCAGGGATACAGCTAGCCGTGGGCCCACAACCATTGTGGCTCCGGAATCACAATTCCGGACTTGCCCATCGGATCATGGTAAGAGCGTCTAGCAACATCGCCCCATGATTCCCTAGGTATCACTGATAGTGCCTGCAAGAACCAGTTGGTCGTGGTTAGGGTACAATACGGTCCTTTCAATCCATATATCCCGATCAGATCAACGACCATTGGTAAATCGAGAGTCGCTATAGATCCGATAGCTATGCATACATCTTGGAGATCAAATAGTGACATCGTGAGTGTAACTAGGTAAACCCATTTACCTAAAACACTTCTAGTACTCTTGCCAGAGATTTATACACTATTATCCCCTCAGATAGCATAGGATATCCACGCATGTCTGCGATCGGTGAATCCTCGACAACGATGCATCGACTCCTACATGCATCGGGGTCTCACCCAATCCCGATGCCTTATGACCCCAAGTGAGTCGGCAAACGGGTCAAAGTGAGATGCCTATCATGTAGAGTCTCAATGACGTTTTGAGTCGTGAGGACTAATCAGTACAACCAAGACCTCGGACTTATCCACTCGACAAATGGTAACCACTTGGAAAGTCCGAACGAAGGTAGTTCGATAGATCACTAGGTCACTATCTATCTGCATTCTCAGAACATCACAATGTTCCATACCAATGAAACATGGTACTTCGCATCGCAAATACTAGTCTCGAACTCGGGCGTCCTTATCCTCATTTTGATGGCCCAATCTACTAGAAACATGTTCAGAATACACAGTGACTATTAGATGTGTTTCATGATAGCCGTCATACCCACTATCACATCTAACATACACTTTAGTGTATTCTAGGTCTTTACTCAACGCAATTGTAAATCATCATACACACAATGAAAGTAAAGAATTCCATATGAGTAAATGCGAATATCATATATAAATATTGTCATATACAAGAGTCTATAAACCCACACGCCACAAGTTGGCTAGTTGGGCATCTACTCTAACGCAGTTTTGGGTACCAGATTGGCTATGAGCACCGCATATCACCCCCAGACAGATGGCCAATCTGAGAAAACTATCCAGATGTTGGAAGATATGTTGTGAGCTGTTGCGTTGGATTTCGGAGGTAGCTGGCCAGACATGTTATCTTTAGTTGAGTTTTCGTATAATAACAGCTATCAGGTCCGATTGGTATGGCGCCGTTTGAGGCTTTGTATGGCAGAAAGTGCAGATCGTCGGTATGTTGGGAAGAAGTGGGGGAGAAGCAGCTATCTGCCCCTGACTTTGTGCAGCAAATGAAAGATCATGTGGATCTTATTAGACAGCGGATGAAAGCTGCCCAGGATCGCCAAGATAGTTATGAGAATAAGAGGCGTCGACCTCTTGAGTTTCAGGTTGGTGATCGTGTATTTCTCAAAGTTTCTCCATTTCGCAGTGTGATGCGCTTTGGACACAAGGGAAAGTTAGCCCCTCGTTACGTCGGACCGTATGAGATTGTTGAGAGGATTGGCCCTTTAGCGTATCGGCTGTTGTTGCCGTCAGAGTTATCTTCTCTACATGACGTCTTTCATGTTTCCATGTTGAGAAAGTATGAGCCAGATCCGTCTCATGTTCTTAGGACTGACGAGGTTGAGCTAGATCAGACGTTGAGCTATCAGGAATATCCCTTGCAGATCCTTGGCAGAAAAGAGAAACAGCTGAGAAATAAGACCATTCCGTTGGTGATGGTACAATGGAGCAAACATGGAAGGGAAGAAGCTACTTGGGAACTGGAAGAGAAGATGCAGCGCGAGTGGCCGCATCTGTTTGAGTAGCTGTTGAGCTAAATTTCCAGTAGTTTGTAGCTTTTGGTTGTAATTCTTCCCTAGCTGTTGTAAATTGTTTGCTCGGTTGTCTTGAACTCTTGGCTTGTATTAGGCAGAGTTCTGTTGTGTATCTTGCTGTTTAGTTGTATTTCCAGATTGTTGTTCGATTTCGGGGACGAAATCCTTTTAAGTGGGGGAGAAATGTGAGACCTGAAATGTAATTAAGATTAATTTGTTGGAATTAATCGGTTTTTGGAGATTTCTGGTGGTTCAGATCTCGGTTTGGAGGTTTGGTTTGTATTTTCGGGTCAGAAATAGTATTTAGAACAAATCTGGAAATTTTGGTTTTTCGAGTTTGAAATCTGGTTTTGCGAGAAATCTGTTTGTTTCGTGAGAGATCTGTTCGAATTTTGTGAAATCTGGGCGCTTAGCGTTGCGGCGTGTTTTGTAGCGAGAGGGCTTGATACGTCGTCGTTTTTGTGAGATCTGGACGTCTTGTGTAGGAGAGATCTGCGTGCTATTTCGTGTGAAGTCTGCTCCGTGTGTTTTTTATGGTGTGAAACGCTGCCATTTAAATAAGTTAATACGGTGTCGTTTAGGCTTAGCATTGTGGTGAGATCTGATGCGCGCGGGTGAAATCTGTTAGGCGTGGGCGTTATGCGATACGTCGCCGTTTAGTTAAAATGGTGTGACGCCGTATTGAGCTAACGTGAGAGATCTGGTCGCGCGGGATGAGATCTGTTGATTGAGACAACGTTTAGCGTTTAATGCTTGTTGTCCAGACTTCTCCGCGGTAGTGTTAGCATTTCCAGATTTCACCGTGTCGTTGTGCGACGTCGTT
The DNA here is from genome assembly GCA_001598015.1 of Dorcoceras hygrometricum. NCBI lineage: Eukaryota > Viridiplantae > Streptophyta > Magnoliopsida > Lamiales > Gesneriaceae > Dorcoceras > Dorcoceras hygrometricum. The sequence goes on from KV015641.1 coordinate 16,184, forward strand.
TTAGCTTTCAGCGCTCTTGGGTTTTAGAAATCAGATTTCACCGTGGCTTTTATGCAAGATAGCGCATGCTTTGGTTGGTGGAGAAATCTGTTTCTGTCCGTGGGCTTTTTAGCCAGATTTCATGCTGTATTAATTGGAAGCGTTGGCCTTAAATTATTGAGAAAACAGAATCCATACTTAGCAAATTTCTCCCGATCTTCGTTCTCTGTTTTCAAACCCTTGGTTACAATTCACCGTGATTTTTATCCGGCGATTCCCATCGCTTCCAGCCACCATTTTTCACGTTTGAGGTAGCGTTGGACTCCTCTTGGAAATCTCTTTCATCTCATACCCTTTTTAGAGGCTGTATTTAGCTGGAGCAAAAGCAAGAAGTTGCTGTTCATATTCGTGCATTTCGCGGTTGCAGGTAGCTTTTCGAATTGTGATGGGATCTTGTTCCTACCCTTGTTTTAAGCTCCTTGTGTTGTAGTATGGCTGAGATTAGTTACTGGATTTTAGTGTTTAATTCCAGCCGTGAGCTTTTGGGTTGTTGGCCGTGATCTTTTGTGCAGGGCCGTGAGTTTGTTGTTTTTCCCTGAATCTATCTTGCGTGTGATTTTAGCAGGTTTCCATCAGATCTTACGGGCCTTGTTGTGGTGAGCGTTTATCAGAATTAAGAGGTACGGATCTTGAGCTTGTAATTCAGCGTGGAACTTGGCTTGGATGAATTGCGAGATGGCTGTGTTTGGATTGCCGTGCTTGGTTGTTGTCCTGGTTGAGGACTGTGTATGCTTATTGTGTTTAATTGCTGTGTTGCATATATTTATATGCTTGCGTTCCAGCATGTTGCATACACGCATGACATTCCATTTCAGTTGTGGCAGCCATTGCCTTGTTTCATTGTTGCTTCCTTGTTTTCTTACCAGGATGCGAGGGCGAGCGGTGATTCCGCACTCTCATTTCCCCTATGCGCCGAGTGGCTAGCTACCATAGTTCATAGGTTGGGTGTTGATGCATCTGGTATGGGTGGGCGAGTAGGGGTGAGTGGGTAGCACCCACATGTCCTACACTCATCGTGGCCATATATCCTGTTGCAGATCCCGTTGAGCTGTTGTTTCCTTTCTCATGCATAGCATCTGCATTTTATTCTAGCTGTTTACTGCTGTTTTATAGCTGCTATCCGTACTGGGGTTTGACCCCATGTCCCTCTGGGGCTTGGTTGTTTTCCTTGTTTGTGTTGTTTTCAGGAAGCAGGTTTTATAGCTGGTCGTGGTTTTAACCCAGCTGGTGGTGCCCCAGGAGGTGGTTGAGTATCCCAGTAGCGTATAGCATATTTATATGTATCAGTACTGTTAGCCAGGGGATGTCCTGCGCTTTATTGTTGTATTATGTTGTTGGAGTCTGATACATGTTATTGTTGATGTATTGCACTATTTTAAATTATATCGTTTTAAACCGTCAGGCAAAAAGCGAAAATTTTACCCGCTTTTTTATAGCTTCCGCATGTGTTTGTATGTTTTTACTCTGATATGAGCACGAGGCCTGACAGTGATGCAGACTATGCAGGATGTAGAGTTGATCGTAAAAGCACCAGCGGTACTTGTCAATTTTTAGGAGATCGATTGATTTCCTGGTTCAGTAAGAAGCAGACTTCTATTGCAACGTCCACAGCTGAAGCAGAGTACTTAGCGGCTGGAAGCTGCTATGCTCAGATCTTATGGATACAACACCAGCTTAAGGACTATGGCATTGATACTTCTGAAGCGCCTATTCTCTGTGACAACACCAGTGCCATCGCGATTACTCAAAATCTTGTACTGCATTCAAGAACGAAGCACATCGACATCAAGCATCACTTTATAAGAGACCATGTACTCAAGAAGGCCGTCAAGCTGGAGTATGTGTCGACTGAGCAGCAAGTAGCTGACATCTTCACAAAGCCCCTGCCAGACGCTAAGTTTTCTTATTTTAGAAATCTATTGGGTCTCTTAGAACTGCCTTGATTTTCTTTGCGCTAACAATTTGCAGGTTGAACAGCTTCTTGTTTTGTCAAATCTGAGTCTACTGTTCAGGGGGAACATCGTGGAATTAGGTTTGATAAAATATCAGACTTGAGAGGTCTCAGCTTTAGGGGGAACGAGAGATCTGAATTAATAAGTGATGAGTCAACTGAATATGTGAGATCTAGATACACTCAGATGTCATGTATACATAGTTGATTCTTATCCATGATCAGATCTCGTAATATCCCTGATGATACATTAAACAGATCTTAAGGTTGTGACGTGTTAACCACATCGCGCCAGTTATTTTTTACATTTTCACCCTCGCGGTTAAAATTCAAAATCCTTTTAAAATCCCTTTAAAATTATTTCGCGATATTGTCAAAATCATTTCACAATATTTTCAAAATCTTATTTGCGCCATTGGATGATTGACACGTGGTTGTCATCATGCGAAACGTCACATCCACATTTTCTCTCTCTAGTACCTTTTTGCATTCTTGTTTATATTCACGGCGTTTCCTTTTACTCTAACACTTACCTTGCGCATATCTATTCTCCAGCATTTCTGTGTTCTTGCTTTCTGTGTGTTCCTTATACAGATCACTTTCAGGCGTACTCTCAACAAATCTACTGAAATGGCAACTTCGTTCACCACAACCGCACTGCAAGTGAACTTCGATTCTATGCTGGGCATCGCAGATAATGCTGAAATGGTTAATATGTTCAAGGCTCTTGAATCTACCGGTCTTAGGGGATTTCTGGGATGTCCATCTGTTTTATATGAGCAGGAACTGGAACAGTTCTTTGATACGGCTCTGGTGCAGGATAACGACATCACTGGTGTTGTCTTTGGGAAAAACATGGCTATTACTGAGGATAGGTTTGCGGGAGTGTTTGGATTGCCCACAGAGGGGTTGGTAGATATATCTGAGGTTCCTAAGGATCTTTTGTACGATGCTCGAAGCATCTTTTCAAAATCAGGTGGACCTGTCTCTACTTCCTGCAAGAAGCATCTTTTGAAGTATGAGTTCCGTCTTCTGAATGATATCTTGGCAAAGCCAATAACCGTAAAGGCCAGTTCTTTTGATGCTGTGACACATGAGAGGTTTCTAATGATGACTGCTATCCACTTCAGAATTAAGGTGAACTGGAGCAAGATTTGTTTGGAGTGTTGAAGGAGATGGTGGACAAAACCCTAAAGAGAGCCAAGGGTTTTGCGGCCCAAATCTGTGTATTGCTGAAGGGTGACCCTACTGTGACATTGGGAGATGTAGCGACTTTCCCTCCTCTCAAAATTATTTCTGCAAAGACAGTACAAACCTATGTTGCTACGAACGAGACTATTGATGCTCGTGGCAAATCGGATGAGTCGGGAGTGGTTAAGGTAGCTAGTGTCAAGAGAAGTCTGTGCACAAGAGAAATCTGCCCCTACTGATGATGAGCCAGCAGCGGTAGTTGCTGAAAAGGCTGTGTCGAAAAAGCGACCAGCTACTGAAGCTGATGTCGCAGTGTTGCTACGAACGAGACTATTGATGCTCGTGGCAAATCGGATGAGTCGGGAGTGGTTAAGGTAGCTAGTGTCAAGAAGAAGTCTGTGCACAAGAAGAAATCTGCCCCTACTGATGATGAGCCAGCAGCGGTAGTTGCTGAAAAGGCTGTGTCGAAAAAGCGACCAGCTACTGAAGCTGATGTCGCAGTTGTTAAAATGAAAAAGCGGACATTGAAAGGAAAGGCAGCTCCTTCTAAAGACAATCTGGAGCTTGTGACTGTAGCACAGGAAGCGGTGCCTCTCCAAACCATTGAGCCAATTTCAGTTGTACCAGCTGAGCGGGGCGCTGTAGAGGAGACTGTTGCCGAGAGAGAGATAGAGATATCAGTTGACACGGTTGATCAGAAAATTGAACAGATTCTTGCGGATACCAAACAGTTTGAAATGGGGGAAGAACTGGAAATAGATATGGGAGATCAAGGTTTAACAGATGTTGGGAGATCAGATATGGTTACCGAGGGTACTGAAACAGATGTTGGTGAACAGATGGAAACTGGTCAGATGCTTATTTTGTGGAGGAACCTATCGAGGAAACAGAGTCGTTGGAAGGAACGGAGATAGCAGCTGTTAAACAAACTGCTAACGAGAAGATCTCCGCTGATGAGGCAATGACTCTTGAGGAAATTTTATTGACGATTCCAGGTGGTTGCTCCTTGCCCTCCACTACTGGCGAAGTAACCAAGATTCAGTTCGGCAAGAGCATCACAATCAGGGGAGTCGATGAAGGATACTTGTACAAGGCCAGTCTTCCCAAGATTCCTGCTGCTGATAAGAGGAAGGCGCCCCTTCAAGAAAAGGATCCAATAAAAGGGAACCCGACCAAGGAAATCTTTTCTCTAATTATTGTTGATATTGATTTACTTGTACAGTTGCGAGATCATCAATGAAGTAGATAGATTTTTCAATTCTTTCAGTTTTAAGAAGTTGGCTGCCTTGAAGTTGGAAGAGATCTATGCCAAGGAGGAACTTGTTTTGACTTGGGCTGAAACTGACTCAACCAAGGTCACACTTCAAAGGCGCACGTATATTCTTCTCAAGTACAGAGAGCTGCTTCTTAGGAAGTTTTTGGAGACTCGTCAATCAAATTTTGTCTCTTGTACACCTTCTTCGGCTATAGATCTCCAAGTTTTGGACAAATTGTCGGATCTTCATTTGTTTGTGTTAGAAGAGCTGAAGGCGCAGATACAGGCACACGGTCTTAGGTGGGAGAAGACGTGTTGCTCTAAAATTTTTGAAGGCAAGAATCGTGATCGTGGTGCTGTCATCTCCTGATCAAACCCAAACATAAAGTCTTCGTGCTGGATAAGGACAATGATCCGTGTCAATGAATCTTGGATGATTGAGCCATGTGCTGACTACTGGAAACCGTTACCCAAGAAAGTTGTTTGTAATGAAGTTTTGCCGCAATTTTCTTATGTAGATACTCTTCCCACTGTTAGTGAATTCTTTAAGCTGCTCAAAAATATATGGGCAGATGTCTGTCTAGAAGCTGCAGAATTCTTTGTTTCTGGAACACGTTTGCCAGTAGGATCACTGAATTTTTGCAGAGCTCTTGCTCTTGTTAAGCCAGCTCCAGAAATGAGTTTTCACCAACCGACAATCACATCTTGGGGCTGGTCACAGCTATGTACAGCTTTTGTCATAAACAGTTTATTCGGGGGTTTGCAAACAGTTGATATCAGTAATTTTCTTTCAGTTCTCGTTCCGATCAGACCTGTTTTGAGAGATGCTACTGTTTTTAATTCAGTTGTACAGTTAGTTCCAGTTTCTACTTCTACCGATACAGTTTTTGCTCAGATTGAATATCAGCATTCAGATTCTGATTCCAGTTCGACCAACCATGACCTTATGGATTTTCAAGTCAGCAGTACCATGGATGAGGAGTCTGTTGGCACTCCTGCTGTTGGAACCGCCTCTGCCTTCACTCAGATGTCTCTACCGCAGTCTGCCGTTCAGCCTTCTCTGCCTACTGCTAGCATCACAAGTATTTCAGAATCATTTTCCGACCTCAAGGCCTCTGTTTCTCGGATTATTGCAAATCAAACTAAGGATTCTCGGAAGTTGGGTGATTCTCATGGCGAAGTTATCTCCAAAATCAATCATCTTGAGAGAGCCCTTCTTGACAGTCTTGATGCGCAAGATCAAGCCTTCCGAGGCCTGATCAAAAATATTCGTCAAGAGGCTCATAATGATACCGATGTACTGTCGCTTGCACTAAAAGCTTTCCGTGCTCAGAATGCCATCTTGTCGACAGACTTAGCGGATGTTCGAAAAGAAGTCAAAGATCAAAAAGAATTGTTTAAGGAGATGGATGAACGGATTGCTACTGTTCGAATGAATTTCTAGACTTCCGTGCGCAAGCACAGGAAAATCATCTCAACCTGTCCACCCAGCTTGGCTTCCTTGTTGATTATATCAATAGGGGTGGTGATGCCAAAAAGGGGGAAGGTGGTAGCAGCCGCCCTCAACCGCCTCCAGATGATCAGAATAGACCCATTGGGGGAAGTGCGATCAGAGGTAGTGGTTCTGGTGGAAGTAGTATAAGAGATGATAGAAGGGATTCTTCAAAGAAAAGGTGATCCAGCAGTGGTGGTGGTGGATCGGGTACTGGCGGTGGACCTTATGGACCTTATAAAAAGGATGCTGAATACTGGCTGTTTGGAAAGAATCAGTTTTAAGATTTTTTCAGTTGTTGTTGTACAAATCTTTTGTACATTGTTCAGTTAATGAGTTATAAAATTTTAGCACGAGTTTAAGCTCTCTTGCTAATATCTTATTAAGTCGTAAGGCTGCTAAGTTTTGTCATCACCAAAAAGGGGGAAATTGTTAAAATAATTTTATTGGTTTTGGTGATAACAAAATAAGACCAAGAAATGATCTTAAGCCTTGGCAGAAGATTTCAGTATTCGTGACGTCATCCAAGTGTATTGAAGATCTCAGATTTCGTGACGTCATTAAGTATTTCCAGAAGATAAGAAAATTTGAAATTTTCAGATCTCGTGACGTCATGTCTTTCAGTTACAGTTTTCCAGTTTCGAGAGTTCTGAGTTAAGCGTTGACATCTGAGTTGACTTTCGGGAAGTATTCAGAACTGAGCAGAGTTAAGTATTCTAAGATTCAGTCTTTGTTGTCAGTTTGATGCTTTCGAAACAGATTTGGTTGTTTGGATCAGTTCAGATTTCGGGAACAGTTATCCAGACTTGTAGCTACAGTGAGAGATCTGTTGTTAGAAGCGAAGGGTATTCAGACTTGAGTAACAGATTATGGTATATTGTTTCAGTTTCGAGTATTTCAGTTGTGAACAGTATCTACTCAGTTACTTCAGATCTCAGTATTTCAGAAGTGGTTACAGAGCTATCAGAGTACATCAGATTTGAGGTTGTCAGAAGTGTTTGACTCAGACTTAGGAACAGTATAAGTCGCAGAAATTGCAAATACTCTGATAGTCCCGAAAATAGGATCAATGTGGTTCGAAAACAGCTGCAAGAGTTCAGAAGGAGGGGGGTTGAATGAACTCTTGGGTATTTTAAATTTTTCGAAACCTTTAAAACAGTTTTACAAGCGCTGCTTAACTTAAATACGAGTTACCAGATTTAAGGATCTCAGTTTAATGAAATATCTCGGCCAACAAAAGTTTGTGCGGAAAAAGGCCGATTAATTTGTGAACAGATAACTTAATAAATAAATGATGCGTAATGTAAAAAGTAAGAGTTCAGAGTTTGTTTGTGTAAGTTCGGATATAAATATCCTACGTCTCCCCTTCTTCCTTTTCAGGAAGGTTCCACTAGAAGATTTGATTTGTATAGGCCTTCTGCACACACCCGATCACCGAGCCTCGCTCAAGGTGAACTCCTAGCAACACCACAAATAACGCAGTCACAGCTGCTGGTTTACAACACAATATTTTCTCAAACGGCTTTTAATATAGCATGTTTGTTACACAAATGGATATAACAATGAGATACAATGCTATTGAGACTGTATATTCTCTGGTTTCTAAGCAATGAAACTTGATTCAAGAATTGAACCAGAGAATGACTCGAAGGTTTATCTATGAAGATCAGTGGTTGTTTTCTTCGAGTGTTTGGGCTTCTGAGAATGATGGCTTCAATAGCAAAGACGCTCGTAAATTTGACAGAGTAACAGCAATAGAAACAGCGAGAGTGTTTCATCAATTCAAATCTTCTGCTATTTATACTCTTCGCTCAACGGTTGATTAATTAAGTTAAGGAATAAAATCCCTTTTGAATTTCTGAAAATCGTACGCCGTCGATCCTGCTCCACTACATGGTAAATCGCATATCGTCAGAGGCAAACCTATAATTTCCATATATGTGCAATCCCATTGTAACGACCTCTGCAAATGTGTACTATTTACCCAAAAATAGTACCAATCTTGTCTCCTTAATTCCAGGCAATTGTACGATTCTGTTATGGCCATCGATCTTTTCCGAAATGAGTTATAATTCGAATTTGAATCAACTTAACGCCTGCGCCTGAAATCTTTTTCTGTTGACAGATATATTTTACTTGAAGATGAATGAATAGTCCATCGCTGTTTGAGTAAATATCTGTCGCGGTAAAACAATATCTGACCAATTGCATTCTCAGAAAGTCTGACGTCATCATATCTGTTATACAAACACTGTACTGCTATCCGTTGAAAACACTGTAGCGGTAACTGTTCGTCTTACTGTAGCGATATCTGATGGTGACGTCACGGTATTTGATAACTCTACTACATACACAAATCTGTTAACAGCATCCTTCGCTTGTTAACTGTATCGTATAGTTCCTGTTGAACTTCACTGTTACGATATCTGTCGACAGTAACCTTCTCTATTCCAACATCAACCGCTGTTGGCAGATACCTTTGGTACAATTACGATGTCTGTTGTCAGGCCCCGTGCTAAAAACTCAAAATCAAAGCATAATTAAGCACATAATCACGGAAGCGAAAATCAGGGCTTAAAAATTTTTCAGAATACAATGGGCCTGAACTCAAAATCATACATTCAAAAGATAAATACTCAAAATATGAGTTGACTCAAACTCAATCACAACAGGTAACATTCCAAACTCAAATAACTATAGATCCCCAATACATAAAAACACGGGGCATCCCCCGGTTCGATACATAAATAAATATAATTGGGACTCAAAGAAAAGGGGATCGATCAGCTGGTGCTCCACTCGGTCCAGCCTGATTACCTAAAATTCCTGAAAATGGGAAACGCAGACCCAAACAACACAAAAGCAGGAAAACAAATACGAGGTCAAGCCTCAGTACGAAGAGCTATCAAAACAGCTAATCATGCAACATTCTATAATCCAAGTTATGAAATGCATGAGGCTGCCAAGGAAATTAGTCAACTAGGCCAGTGCATCGACCGGCAATTCATCTCAAGTAGAACCTCTATACCACGGTCTATCAACCGGGAAATCATCGGTCCATGATCATCGGGGCCCGTCAGCCGATCACAGCTCGGTGGTATACACTCGGATCCGGCAGTCACCACTCCGATGATAGAGTTGGACTTTCCGGACACGACACATCTGTCGGACGGTCCCAACGTGGCTCTGTCTTGGGTCATCAATCAAATCAGACGGCTCAATATGTATGCATGTATGCCAAGAAATTCATATCTAATTTCTACATGCACAATTTATGCAAAACAGAATATATCAATCAAACAATTCATCAACTGTTTCACATAAACCCATAATCAGCTCAACACATCTCACAACTCGAAAGTATATACATGTTCATGCCCAAAGCTATTACTTCATGCTCAAATTCGTACCTTCAATTCCTCAACAAACCTCCACTGCTCCAATATACTTTAACAGATTTCTCCAGGCACAACCAACTCACGGCCTAAGCAAACCAGATTCCTCCTGGCTTCGCAATGCACGGCAGAAAGTACCAGCAACTAAAATCTGTTAAGAATCTCATAAATCAGCCAATACTCGATACAAATCTGAACTTATACACTCAAATACCTACGGCCGAAACTCTACTCAAGTTCTATCTAGATACGTAGGTACACAACGAGATAAAGGCTCAAAATAACGAGGAATGCTCACCCAACAACTCGAAAGAGCTGAAAACAGATTCTGCTCACGGGACAAGAAATTCACGAACACGCAGAGGCTTTCGGGATCCTTCAACTCGCTGCCCCTGGCTTCCTAACTAGCATCAATAGAAAGAGCAAGTCTCAGGGAGTCCATCGCCATCAAAATCATCAAAAACAGAAGCTGGAAGCGACGGGAATCGGCGGTGGAAAGTTAGAGTGAACAGTGTCTATCGAGGGTTTCGGGAGAGAAGAGGATAAGAGATGTCGGGTTGAGAAATATTCTAAGTGTAGTTCAACACTTCTATTTAAATCCACAAATCAAACACCACTGTAGAAGTCAGTCATCGACGAAAACAGATCCCTGCATCTCAATATATCACAAAAAGATCTCTCAATCTGGCGCTAAATCCCATCAGACTTCACGCTAACGAAACACGCTCGCGTAAAATACTAAATGACCGCGTTCCACTAAAACAGATTCCAGTGCTAACACACAAAGCTCAAAACAGATCTCTACGCCTTGGCAACTCACAATTGCTAAACGACGACGTATCTACTAATTCCAACGACGTCGCACAGCGAGAACAGATCTCTCAAACAACGCTAAGGATCAAACGACGTCGTTCTAATAAAACAGATCTCAGCGCTAAACCACAACTCTTGCGCATTAAACCAAACGACGTCATAGCTCAAAATAGCTCTCACCTCTAAATACAACGCTACTCCAGACGTCAACTCCAACATGTTGACCAACACGTGGCATGCTCTCACGCACTGACGTCACCAGATCCCTCACGCGAACATCCTCCAGCGCTCATTACAAAGGAACCAGATCTCACATTTGAATGTACTAACGTTCCAGCAGTCAACGCCACAGTTGACCAATATGACTTCTGCTTACGTCACACGAGTACTAGCAGATTTCTCACCACATCCAATTGCGTTGACCCGCGTTGACATCTGGAAATCCCAAAATAACAGCGTTCACTTCCGCGCCCTTCTCAACATCCAGATCTCACCAAAACGCTGCGTTTTACCTCCTACTCACGGCAAAACACGTTAACACACAGGGCACCAGATCTCTATCAAAATCAAATCAATTCGACCCCAAAAATGCTAAACATATTTCACCCGATAACTTTAACGAACAGATCTCACTCACCAGACCTCTCCGTTTGCGCTAAAATCAAGCGTTACTAAGGAAATCAGATTTCAACTTCTACAATTCAACTCCAAATTCCAAACGGATCCTAAAATTCAAAGTCTGAAAACATGCTTAATCCCTAATCTAAAATCTGATTCCTCACATCTGTTGGCAGCAACCATCACTCTGAATACACTTCCAACAGTAACTATCTGATCCGATAACCCAAATAACTGATTCGATAACCCGACTGTCTCAGAACCCGAATCTGATCAACCCGATATCATAACTGTAATTCAAACCAATCACCGTTGTCAGCAACTTTGATATCTTATGAAAAGATTATTCCAATATCATCATTTAAGTCCCAAATCTTTTCTTATTTTTGTTATCACCAAAACTATAAATTTTATCCTAACAATTTCCCCCTTTTTGGTGATGACAAAACTTAGCAGCCGAGATAAATAAATAGGCAAAATAAATTGCACAAGGTCTGCCGAAATCGGAAATTCCATTAATTCCATTAACTTAAAATAGTACAAAATATTTGTACACAAAATCTAATATCTTCTCCTCTTGTGGGATCCACTTCTGCTTCGACTACCTCTTTCTCTTTCCTTTGCCTATCAGCAGCCATAAGTCTCTCCAGAATGTCTCTCTGTGCAATTTCTGTTGTTCTAACAGTATCACCACTCTTAGCAGCCGAGATAAATAAATAGGCAAAATAAATTGCACAAGGTCTGCCGAAATCGGAAATTCCATTAATTCCATTAACTTAAAATAGTACAAAATATTTGTACACAAAATCTAATATCTTCTCCTCTTGTGGGATCCACTTCTGCTTCGACTACCTCTTTCTCTTTCCTTTGCCTATCAGCAGCCATAAGTCTCTCCAGAATGTCTCTCTGTGCAATTTCTGTTGTTCTAACAGTATCACCACTGGTTCTGTTTCCACTGCCTTCACCTTGATTAACAGTAGGAGGTAGAGGGCGGCGGCGGCTGCTTCCTTCCCCCTTTTTGGCATCACCACCTCGTATATAGTCGACGAGATCGCCAAGCTGGGTGGAGAGGCTGAGAATATCTGCTGCTATTTTCGATTGGAATTCTAACTGTTCACTTCTGATAGCAGCAACCTGCCCATCCAATGAATTAATTTTAGCATCGAGTTCTTTGATCTCCTTCCTGACTTCCACCGAATCGGCACCAGCAATGACACCTTGTGCCAAAACAACTTTCTTAAATGCATTGAAACGCAGCGTCTGAATATCATCTTGATTTTGCCCATCTTGTCGAGCACTCTGGATTAAATTTTGGAAGTATTCATTTTGCTGTCCCAGAGTATCTCGAAGACCTCTTTCAACGGTATGGAGTCTATATAATATGTCACTCTGAGCATCATCCATACGCTTCGATAGAGATATTTTCAGATCATCAGGAAGCGGAGAAAGATCGACAGTAACAGCTGGGAACGTAGGCTGAACATCCGCAATGTCATCCAAGGGAATATCATCGGAATTGAAATGCATTGGAGAATCACTGGATGAGGCAGAAGTGTCCTGACGCTTAAATGTAGGAGGAGGAGATTCTAGACTCTCAACAAAATATGATTGCTCCTCCTGTGCAACACCAGAAATGGCAGGACCTAAAGCTAAATGTGCACTTGGCTCAACAGACTCTGCCACTTCAAAAGAATCAACCTGAGGGGAGGGGGATCGGTAGACTGTAGATCCATCAGAAGAAGTTGAATCAAACTCTGGTATACTCTGTACATCTAAGTCACTGAAATACCTTACAAAACCATCTGTATATACACCATGTTGAAAGATTCTGTGAAAACTTGCGGGAATCCTCTCAACTGCCAGACTGTACACAACTATATCTCTGCAAACATCTTTACGTACCGGGCGCAAACACCCAAACATGTTGTATCTAACAATTTCTGTGCAGACTCTGGCCCAGCCCCAAGTCTTGATCAAGGAGGGGGCAGCTCCCCAATATTGTACAGGCTCAATGAATAAACCATGTGGAACAAACTCGGTGTCAACCACGCTCTCGAGGACTTGCCTCCTATTTACAAACAACGACAACCAACAGCTACTCCTCCAAAAATCATTTCCCTGAATGGGCGTCCAAACTCCATTTAC
>KV015641.1:32212-56476 GCA_001598015.1 Dorcoceras hygrometricum
CCTTCTCCCATAGTGATAGCAGGGATGCTTTTCATTAGGACACCAATTTGCGCAGCATATCCCTTGGCTTTCTTCTGCGTCCTATCAACCATGTCCTTCAACACACTGAACAGAACCTTACTCCAGTTAACTTTTAACCCAAAATGAATTGCGGTCATCATCTGAAAGCGTTCATTGGTAACATCATCAAAAGAGCCAGCCTTAACAGTAAGTGCCTTGGCGAGAATATCATTCAACAATCGATATTCATACTTCATGAGCCTCTTCTTGCCATGAGTAGAGACCTGTTCACCACTGCGAAAAGATGCTCCTTGCCTTATAAACCAGATGCTTCGGCACATCAGAGAAGCTTACCAGCCCCTCCGTCGGTAACTCAAATACCTCCACAAACTGTGACTGAGAAACAGAGAAATACTTGCCTGATATGGCCCCTGTGATATCCCCATCTTGTATCAGTGCCATATCAAAGAACTGTTCTAATTCCTTCTCATATAATACCGATTCACAACCCAGAAACCCTCGTAGACCACTGGCCTCCAGTGCTTTAAACATATTTAGCATCCCGTCGTGGTCAGAAATCAACAAAACAGAGTCGAAGTTCACTTGGTAGGAGTTTGCGATGAATGTAGATGCCATTTCAATAGATTTAGATTGCGAAGATTGCCTGATATCAAATATTCTGCAAAAGAGAGTACGAAAGCACGAGAGCAAGGGAATACAGCGAGAGTAATGTTGCACAGTAAATGTTAGTGAATATTGGAAATACCGTAAAGAAAGACAAAGAATGCGAAAAGTTAAGAGAGAGAGTAAGAATGTTGGTGTGACGATTCGCATGAGGATAACACGTGTCAATCATCCGACGATGCGTACTATTTTTAGAAAAGATTTTGAAAATATTTTAGCCGTACGGGAAAAAATTTAAAATTGACGCGCCAAAATCTTAAAACATCACACCTAAGAGAATCTGATTTAATGTTTCGCGGGGATGGAACGGAATTTGTTAACAGATAAGCATCAATTGTGTACAGGAGATATCTGTTGACAGATTTCTCCTGTTCAATTGACGTCACGCTTAACAAAACAGAAACCATGTTCCCCCTACGACAGAGATCCTTCCATCAGTAACGCTTACGTAAGCAACGCTGGTCCCTTAAGCAAGAACTAAGAAGCTGACGTAAGCATTGCTGTCCCCCGAATAAATAAACTTCCAACGGTAGCGCTTACGTAAGCAATGTTGTTCCCTTAAGCAAGAACTAAGAAGATGACGTAAGCGTTGCTGTCCCCCGAATAAATAAACTTCCAACGGTAGCGCTTACGTAAGCAATGATGTTCCCCCTGAACAGAGGGCCCAATGCTGACGTGAACAAAGCTGTTCAACCTGCAAAAGTTTTTAATGCACAGACAATTTTATGGCAATTATAAGAGACCTAATATGATCCTAAAGTAGGAAAACTTAGCGTCAGGCAGAGGTTTGGTGAAGATGTCAGCAACTTGCTGCTCAGTCGACACGTACTCCAACCGGACATCCTTCTTCAACACGTGGTCCCTTATGAAGTGATGCCTAATGTCGATGTGCTTTGTTCTTGAATGCAGCACGGGATTCTGAGTGATTGCTATCGCACTTGTGTTGTCACAGATAATGGGCGCTTCAGAAGCATCAATGCCATAGTCTTTCAACTGATGTTGTATCCAGAGAATTTGAGCACAACAGCTGCCATCAGCTAGGTACTCGGCTTCAGCAGTTGACATGGCAATGGATGTTTGCTTCTTACTAAACCAGGAAATCAACCGATCTCCCAAGAATTGACAAGTCCCACTTGTGCTCCTACGATCAATCCTGCACCCTGCGTAATCTGCATCACTGTAACCGATTAGTTGAAAACCTGAGTCTTTGGGATACCAAAGACCCACGTTGGAAGTACCCTTTAAATACTTAAGGATTCTCTTAACAGCAATATAATGTGATTGCTTTGGCTCTGCTTGGAATCTAGCACACATACAGACAGCAAACATGATGTCTGGTCTGCTAGCAGTTAGGTATAGCAAAGAGCCTATAATGCCTCGATACAAAGATACCTCTATGGCAGTTCCAGCTTCATCTTTGTCCATTTTGATCGAAGAGCTCATCGGGGTTGCTGCTGCTGAACAGTTGTCCATGCCAAACTTTTTCAGCAGTTCTTTCGTATATTTTGCCTGGTTAATGAATATTCCGTTCTCCAGCTGTCGAACTTGCAAGCCCAGAAAGAACGTTAGCTCCCCCATCATGCTCATCTCGAATTTATCCTGCATAAGCTTGGAAAATTTCTTGCACAGTTTGGGGTTAGTTGACCCAAAGATTATGTCATCAACATAAATTTGAACTAATAAGACATGGTCATTTTTAAAAAAATTTCAGTCTGGATGTGTATGATTGACGAAGCCAGGAGGTTGTGCAACATACATTTCCTCTGTTACGACGCCATTTAGAAAGGCACTCTTAACATCCATCTGAAAGACTTTGAAGTCTTTATATGCAGCATATGCAAGAAACATGCGGATGGCTTCTAACCTAGCTACTGGTGCAAAAGTTTCATCGAAATCTATTCCTTCCATTTGCCTAAATTCTTGTGCTACCAGCCTAGCTTTGTTTTTAGTAACTATGCCATCTTCATTCAGTTTATTCCTAAAGACCCATCGAGTTCCAATGACTGAATGATTAGAGGGTCTAGGTACAAGTGTCCATACATTATTACGCTTAAACTGATTTAATTATTCTTGCATAGCGTCTATCCAACTGAGGTCAGCTAAGGCCTCATCTATCTGCTTAGGTTCTATATGCGACAGAAATGCAGCATCAAAATGATCATGAGATAGCTGGCCTCGTGTGCGAACAGGAGATTCGAAATTACCTATGACTTGCTCAGGTGGATGATTTCTATTCCATCGAAGATCAAGTCCAATGGAATTTGCTCCTTGTTCCCCCTGTGTCGATGGGTGGATAGAAGTATTTTCTGACGCTAATTGATGATTGTCATTGATAGCTTGTGCATCAGATTCCAACTGTGATACTTGCTGTTCTGGGTGAATGCTGGTGTCAGCTTTGTCATCAACATCTGTTGGTATATTTGACATTGTTGCATCAGCTGTTGGTGTATGAGTAGTAGTGTTTGTTTGCGCAATATCTGACGGAGCAATATCTGATGGAGCAGCAATTGTTTGTGCGTTGATTGCATCTGCTCCTGCTGTCATCAGATCTTGTTGAACAACGTTGTGTGTTGTGTCTACTACTGGTTGTTCTTCAGCTGTATGTCTTTGTGGCAACACGTCATCATCAGATTCTTCAAGACTTGTTGATTCCAGACGTGTGCACAAGTCGTGTAAGCTTGCTGTTGAAGTAGATTTGAAGCTAGTCTCATCGAACACAACATGAGCAGATTCTTCAACAGTTAGACTTTTGATGTTGAACACACATAAGCCTTGCTGACAGCAGAGTAACCTAAAAATATTCCTGCATCAGATTTAGGTTCAAACACTGTTAGGTGCTTTTTGCCATTGTTGTGAACAAAAAATCTACACCCAAACACCCTGAAATAAGATATATCAGGTTTCTTTCCATGCCAGATCTCATATGGGGTTTTATCGTGCATCCGATTAATCATAGATCTGTTTTGAGTGTGACACGTTGTGTTAACTGCTTCGGCCCAAAATTTTTGAGAAATACCAGAAGAAACAATCATAGATCTAGCATCTTCTTTCAAAGTGCAGTTTCTCCTTTCAGCTAACCCGTTTTGCTGAGGAGTTCTAGCTGCTGAAATCTCATGCTTAATTCCTAGATCTTCCAGATAAGAAGTCAATTTAAAATTTAGAAATTCAGTACCACGATCACTTCTTATCCGGTTGACTGAACAAGATCTGTCATTTTGTAAACGTTTTAAAAGTCGTATCAGCTGGTCGACGGTTTCAGATTTTGCTTTTAAAAATAACACCCAAGTATATTTTGAAAAATCATCAACAACAGCTAGGGTGTAATTCGTTCCCCCTAAGCTCATTACTGAAATAGGACCGAAGAGATCCATATGCAAGAGCTCAAGGCAACGGGTAGAACGTTTTTCGCCTTTATTTTTGAAAGTCGATTTTATTTGCTTCCCCAGCTGACATGCGGCACAGATCTTATCCTTAGAAAATTTTAATTTGGGCATACCAGAAACAATATCATGCTCACTCAACTTAGCAAGTGTTTTGAAGTTTAGATGGTTCAACGTTGATGCCACAGCCAGCTCTTGGAAGAGTCAGCTGTAAGACATAACTGTTCAGTCCTCAACTGCTCTGACCAATCGATAACGTAGGTATTCCCCGAACGTTTACCCACCAATACGGTCAGACCATTTGAGTTCTGAACTATGCATGTGTGTTGTTGAAAGTTAACTATGTAACCTTTGTCACATAGCTGACCGATACTAATCAAATTGTAACTAAGGTTATCAACAACTAAAATATCTGAATTGTAACTAAGGTTATCAACAACTAAAATATCAGAAATAGAGATGTTACCATGGGTAAGCTTACCCTTACCCACAGTGTTACCGTATGCATTGTCACCAAAGACTATTTTTGCTCCTTTGTGTGGAACAACATCTGTCAACAGCTTTGGGTTCCCTGTCATATGTCGCGCACACCCACTGTCCAGGTACCAGATAGTTGAGTCCTCAGCAGCCTTGTACCTGTTACCCTGCAATCATATTGATTTCATCTTCTGACCACTTAGATCTCATTTCTGGTGAACCTTTTTTCAACCCGATTTTACCTTCGTTGAACTACGCCATGGCTGGTTAGGAACAAATGGCTTTCGACCATCTTTCTCTTTGTCTTTGTCCAGTTTGTTCTTTAGCCAGCTTGGCTTGGAATTCTCAGGTTTTGAAAAGCCGATACCAGCTTTTCCATTTTCGTTCAACTTGGGAGAGTTCTGGTCATCAAATGTTATCGAATCAAAGCAGTCATATATCACGTTGGCTTTGACAAAGCTCATCTTGTTGAACTTGTCATATGCCGGCTGTGATTGAGTACTTGTTTCTCCTTCACTGCTGTCAATACTATTGAAACCCAAACCAGTTCTATCGTCCACTGATTTTTGGATTTCATGCAGCTTGTGGAGAGCACGAGCCGATTGATTCCATGAGCTCATTTCTTTAGTTAATTTTTCAACTTCATCCTTGAGCTCACTGGATTCATTTCTCAACAAATCATTCTCAGCTGTCAGCTTACGCAACTCAATCTTCAAGCTGTCAATATCCTCAAGCTCATCAGAACTTGATTCAATCGAACTACTTTTCAGACTTATGTTTTCAGCTTTAACTTCCTCGAATGAAGAAAGCTTCCTGTACTCTTTGACCATGTCATTTAGTGCACTGAAAAGATCTTCTCGTGTAAATTAAACGTTAGAGAAATCGAATACCTCGTCATCTGATGTATGATCAGCCATAAAATAGTGAACCTCTTCCTGTTCACTATCACTAGATGAGGAGCTGCTGGATGAAGATTCTGAGTCAGTATCTGCCCAGCTCTTGGTGCTTTCCTCAGCCACCAGTACTTTGCGATCATGCTTGCGGCTGGTCCTCTTATCACCTCTTGTCCTCATCCGTCTATCCTTGGATCTATCAACAGATCTTTCATCAGTCTTGTCCTCTCGCTTGTATCTATCCTCCTTCTTCTCGTCTCTTCGATATCTATCATCCACTTTCTTGTCATCCCTGGATCTGTCCTCCTTCTTTGGCCTATTGCAATCAGCTGCAAAATGCCCTGGACGACCATAGTTAAAACAAGTTAAATCAGTATTAACTTTATCATATTTATGATAATTATTATAAGGAGTAGAAGGGTTGAAGATCTTCTCATGAATTTCCCAAACTTCTTAACGAAGAGGGACATGATGTCATCGCTGAGTTGATCAGCCATCTTGCTAGTGCTTGGAGAGCACTGTTCAGTAGTTGCAGCAGCTAGTGCTTTTGTTGGCTGGGAGATTGATGGGACTTCAGATCTTGTTTCGAGTTCAAATTCATATGCTTTCAGGTTTGCGAACAAATCGTGAAGCTCCAGTTTGTTCAAATCCTTTGATTCCCTCATAGCCATGGTTTTCACATCCCACTCTCTTGGTAATGCTCTCATGACCTTCAACGCCAACTCTCTGTTACTGTATCTTTGCCAAGACTGTTCAACTCGATGACAACTGCACTGAGCTGGGAGATTGATGGGACTTCAGATCTTGTTTCGAGTTCAAATTCATATGCTTTCAGGTTTGCGAACAAATCGTGAAGCTCCAGTTTGTTCAAATCCTTTGATTCCCTCATAGCCATGGTTTTCACATCCCACTCTCTTGGTAATGCTCTCATGACCTTCAACGCCAACTCTCTGTTACTGTATTCTTTGCCAAGACTGTTCAACTCGATGACAACTGCACTGAAGCGCTCGTCAAATTCAGTCATTTTTTCGCCGTCCTTCATATTTATTGACTCGTATTTCCGCTGAGCCACGGTCAGCTTGTTCTCCTTTGTCTCGTCGCTTCCTTCACATATCAGGATCAACTTTTCCCAGATGTCTTTGGCTGTGGCGCAGGTTTTGATTTTGCTGAACATATTTTTGTCTTTGTCCAGCGTATTTTAAAGTATATCCCTGGCCACGTTGTCTAAGTTTGCTTCTTTTTATATTCACTGGTATAATCATGTCTGGCCTTCTCAAGGAACTGAGTCTCTCCATTGGATATAGCAAACGCTAGATTAGGCTTCATAATCTTCAGCGGCCCTTCAGTGAGGACCACCCACATTTCATCATCTAGAGCAGTCAGATGCGCTTGCATGCGTATCTTCCAGTCGTCATAGTCTTCCCTTGAAAACAAAGGATCTTGTTGTGAGAAGTAGACATATTGAGATATAATAAAGCACGAAAGATAACTGTTCAATACTGAGATACACAGGCTCTGATACCAATTGATAGTCCCGAAAATAGGATCAATGTGGTTCGAAAACAGCTGCAAGAGTTCAGAAGGGGGGGTCGAATGAACTCTTGGGTATTTAAAATTTTTCGAAACCTTTAAAACAGTTTTACAAGTGCTGCTTAACTTAAATCCGAGTTACCAGATTTAAGGATCTTAGTTTAATCAAATCTCTCGACCAACAAAAGTTTGTGCGGAAAAAGGCCGATTAATTTGTGAACAGATAACTTAATAAATAAATGATGCGTAATGTAAAAAGTAAGAGTTCAGAGTTTGTTTGTGGAAGTTCGGATATAAATATCCTACGTCTCCCCTTCTTCCTTTTCAGGAAGGTTCCACTAGAAGATTTGATTTGTACAGGCCTTCTGCACACACCCGATCACCGAGCCTCGCTCAAGGTGAACTCCTAGCAACACCACAAATAACGCAGTCACAGCTGCTGGTTTACAACACAATATTTTCTAACGGCTTTTAAGATAGCACGTTTGTTACAGACTCAAATGGATATAACAACGAGATACAATGCTATTGAAACTGTATATTCTCTTCTAAGCAATGAAACTTGATTCAAAAATTGAACCAGAGAATGACTCGAAGGTTTATCTATGAAGATCAGTGGTTGTTTTCTTCGAGTGTTTGGGCTTCTGAGAATGATGGCTTCAAAATGCAACGCGCTCGTAAATTTGACAGAGTAACAGCAATAGCAACAGCGAGAGTGTTTCATCAATTCAAATCTTCTGCTATTTATACTCTTCGCTCAACGGTCGATTAATTCTGTTAAGGAAATAAAATCCCTTTTGAATTTCTGAAAATCGTACGCCGTCAATCCTGCTCCACTACATGGTAAATCGCATATCGTCATAGGCAAAACTATAATTTCAATATATGTGCAATCCCGTTGTAACGACCTCTGCAAATGTGTACTATTTACCCAAAAGTAGTACCAATCTTGTCTCCTTAATTTCAGGCAATTGTACGATTCTGTTATGGCCATCGATCTTTTCCAAAATGAGTAATAATTCGAATTTGAATCGACTTAACTCTTGCGCCTGAAATCTTTTTCTGTTGACAGATATATTTTACTTGAAGACGAATGAATAGTCCATCGCTGTTCGAGTAAATATCTGTCGCGGTAAAACAATATCTGACCAATTGCATTCTCAGAAAGTCTGACGTCATCATATCTGTTATACAAACACTGTACTGCTATCCGTTGAAAACATTGTAGCGGTAATTGTTCCTCTTACTGTAGCGATATCTGATGGTGACGTCACGGTATTTGATAACTCTACTACATACAAAAATCTGTTAACAGCATCCTTCGCTTGTTAACTGTATCGTATAGTTCCTGTTGAACTTCACTGTTACGATATCTGTCGACAGTAACCTTCTCTATTCCAACAACAACCACTGTTGGCAGATACCTTTGGTACAATTACGATGTCTGTTGGCAGCAACCATCACTCTGAATACACTTCCAACAGTAACTATCTGACCCGATAACCCAAATAACTGGTTCGATAACCCGACTATCTGAACCCGAATCTGATCAACCCGATATCATAATTGTAATTCAAACCAATCACCGTTGTCAGCAACTCTGATATCTTATGAAAAGATTATTCGAATATCAACATTTAAGTCCCAAATCTTTTCTTATTTTTGTTATCACCAAAACTATAAATTTTATCCTAACATACTCAGTTATCTCTATACATTCAGTTGTGAGAGCTTCAAGCAGCGATGAGATAGCCATCTTCTTCAAGGGAAAAAGAACTGTTTTAACAGAAGAGCTTTCAGGCATAAGGAACAAAAAGCTTCAAACGCTATCATATGTTTAAATTGGAAAGAATCAATGATCACTATTGAATCGTACAAATGCCTGGAATTAAGGAAACAATATCAGAGTTATTTTGGGTCATAGTACACAATACACAGAGGACGTTATACGATGTTTACCCAAATATGGATATACGACAATTTGGCCCTGACGAAGAGCAGACTACCATTTTTGTGGAGCAGGATATGCGATGGACATATATTCAAAAAAGGATTTTGTTTCCTTAGGCGAAATTTGTTGACCGTTGGAGACAAAGGGTATAAAAGGATGAAGAATTCAAATTGATAAGCCTTCTCCCAATTCTCTGTCTCTCGTCTATTCTACGTCTTCATCACTCTCGAGCTTATTGCCTATCGACGCTATCTTTCAAAAGCTCACACAGTCACTGGAAAGATACATTGCTAAATCTTTTGAAGTCCAGTTTTTCAATCTCGAAGAAGAGTTTCATCACTCTTCTTAACTGTTTAAATCTTCGAGATATTTCTTCTAGTTCACCGTGTGGATTGAGTTTCATAGTATAGAAACCAGAAGATTTACAGCACTCAACATATTGTATTTCACTGTTTCATTCTAGATTGAGTCTGTAACAAACGTGCTACATAAAGCCGTTTGAGAAAATCAAAGTGTTTGTAAACAGCACCTGCGTCTGCGTGTTGTCATTTGGAGTTGCTAGAAGTTCACCTGGACAAGGCTCGGTGATTGGGTGTTTATAGTGTCTGTACTCATCAAAGCCTTCTAGTGGAATCTTCCTGAAGAATGAATAAGGGGAGACGTAGGATTTGATATCCTAACTTCCATAAACAAACTTTCGACCTTGAACTTTTATTTACTGCATTTTTTTCAGTAATTACACTGCTCATCTGAACTCCTAAGGCTGTTTTTGGATCCATATTGATCCTATCAAGCTGGATGCGGATAGGTTTCCTGAACATTCACTCAAAGGGGAAGCTCTTGGTGAGGTCACCCCAGGAGTAGCTATGGAGGAGCTTTAGCGATGAATTACTCAAGGTTTTTTTCCTGGTGAGCACCCGGATCAAGATCAGGCTCCAGTAAAGGCACTAAAGCGATAGTATTAGGACTGTACATGTGACACCCACGCCCATGGGAGCCAACGGATTGTATAAAAAGAAATAAAAGAGAAATGGAAGGGCTGAAATTGATATGCAGCAAGTTGTATTGCCTTGCTAAAAGAAAATTCGAAGAATAAACAGTTGGCGCCAAAATTTAAAACAGCTTCCAATATAAAATTCTAATGCAAAATGCAATTGCGAGATTACAACTTTCGGAATTCTTTCTGAATCCACTATTGTTGTAATGGATCTTAATACAGATTGGCAAAAGATCAAAACAACAATAATAAAATGAACGTCGTGGAACCGCTGGCCTTCGATAAACACCCACACACCACAGTTGGATCAGCTCCCGCCTCCCGCCTGCCCCAGATCTGACTCACCTGCACCAAGAAAGCTAGTGAGCCTAGGGGCTCAGCAAGTAAAACTGAGAATAACAAGAGCACAATATGCAGGCAGGCACAATACGTAAGATATCATAGTTTAAAGGAAGTCATTTAAACATAATTCAATCGTAAACATCTACTCTGGGAGAATTCAGATCTCAACATTATTTTCTTTAGTCTTATGGCTCAGAAGCTCTCCTTGGGTCCCGCTGCACTTGATCAAGTTACTTCTGAATTCAGTTACTATATGGAGAATTTCGCCCTGTGTGAAGGGGCAACTGTCACGCTCGACTGCTGCTCACCCTTCCTATATGGACCGTCTGTTATCTTTGCCATAAATCTTAAAATCTGAACATTTTCTTCCTTTAAACAACATCTGGATGAAATCAGATTCAACATCGGTGTTCACTTCATTTTAAAACTCATTTTCTCACAAAATAGCATTTTCACTGAGCAGCCAGCTAGGACTAGGGAGAACAAATGTCTGAATGAAACAGTGTCTGGGTACGGGATACAATTCAGATGTTAGAGACAGCTATGACTCTGTGAACACTATCGTTAACAGGAAGTTCAGATGTTAGAGTGTAAATGCTGTCGCTAGCAAGGAATTCAGATGTCACCAAAGGATAGCGTTTAGAAATTGTCTATGAAATAATAATGTATAGATGTAACAACAGATTTTGGCCACGATCAACTCAGATGTCAACAAATTGGGGTTGGTCAACTCAGATGTCAATGAAGACAACACTATACGCAAGGTCGTTCAGATGTTAATACAACTGGATTGGTCAACTCAGATGTCAACGAATTGGGTTGGTCAACTCAGATGTCAACACAAAGGTAAAATGGTCGATAACATGAAATCTGAACAAACTTGGATATGAAGAAAAACTGGAAAATGGTATAAAAACATGTGGTACTGTGAAATCTGGTTGCTAATCTACGAAACAGAAATCTGGCTATGGAACTAGTGCTGCAGTATTTACGAACGACAACCAGAGATACCAGTTCTGCTTATCAAACCAGAACAACATCCCGATTCGACCAGCATCACCGATTACCTGGAGTCAAGTTCAAACACTGCCATTCACCAAAAGAAGAACTTTGTGACTGTACATTGAACTGGAATCTGTCATGCTCAGCAATGTAGGGTTGTACAACTCAGATGTCAACACAAAGGTAAAATGGTCGATAACATGAAATCTAGAACAAACTTGGATATGAAGAAAAACTGGAAAATGGTATAAAAACATGTGGTACTGTGAAATCTGGTTGCTAATCTACGAAACAGAAATCTGGCTATGGAACTAGTGCTGCAGTATTTACGAACGACAACCAGAGATACCAGTTCTGCTTATCAAACCAGAACAACATCCCGATTCGACCAGCATCACCGATTACCTGGAGTCAAGTTCAAACACTGCCATTCACCAAAAGAAGAACTTTGTGACTGTACATTGAACTGGAATCTGTCATGCTCAGCAATGTAAACATCTTTTGCGTAAAACATCATTTGAGTTTCTGACGGAAACTAACTGTGAACCCGAAACAACATACATATTTTTCAAAACCAACAGAGGCATGAACAATAACTGAAACTGAACATAACTCAGGCAAGCAATCACAGAACTGAAAGGAATCAATATAAGCTTTCATGGCATAGCAAGAATCAGATTTACTTGCCTTAATACTGGGAACACAGAGCGCAGCAGGTCACCACAGCAAGTCTCCTCAAGCACAACGACGAGCTCCACTGGTTTTAGATGAAAATGAAAGTTTCTTGCAAATAATGGAACTTATAGTTCATAAGGACAATAGGCATGGGAGTTGGTGGGTGTCAGGGGAAAAACACTCGAGTAGGCATGGTGTACCATGCTTACTTCTCAAAATTTTGTTAAAAATCCCCTGTCACTATTTTAATTTGTAAAAGCGTTACTCAAGTCGGGAAAGAGCCATCTCCCATCCAAAATCATTTTATTTGCAAAATCTGAAAACAAATCTCTCGGTTTGTGTTGAGGTGCAATAATTGCCCCTGCTAGGTAGAGCGATCGAAACGTGGCGCTTGTGTTGTTATACGGTTTAAAAGATTGGAGTTGCACCGTTACCACCAGCTATAGCTTTTGGTAAAGCGGCAAGCGCTCGGTCCTACAATTGGTATCAAGCCAAGGTACGAATTGAGCTTGTATTTACAGTTTTGAGATAAGCATGTGAACATGTATGGTTGTGTGAGGAGATACCTTAGCCTTGTCGTGTTTATGCTGTGTGCGGTAAACCGTAAGAATCATCCGAGAGACCATTCGAGGGATTGCGTTAGCGTGTTTTTGTATTGAGCACTATACGATGTCGTTTGAGGGGCTAGTGATGTAGTGTGTCTGCTGGTTTTTATCGGTAGGAGTCAACGCTGGTCAACGTCACTGTAGCCTGCGACTGGTTTGAGTATCGCGTTATTAGTGTGCCTGCTGGTTGTCAACGCAGGTCAACCTTTCCTGTAACGCGAGGAGGATACGTCGTCGTTTGGATGTTGCGACTGATTGTCCAGCTGCGAGAGAGTGATGGCTGCTGTAGCTTGCTGCTGGTCATTTCGCACGGGAGTTGTCGACTGGATGACGTCGGCTGTGCGACGCCGTTTTGAGTTAGTTGCGACACTACGTTTTGAAGTTGAGACTGGTACCAGCAGAGAGAAGCGTTGCGTGTTGTGTCTTGCGACTGGATATCCAGCAGGTGGTAGTTATGATATCGTAAGTGGTGCGACGTCGTTTTGTTAAGTCGCTGCGACATCGTTTTGATTTGCGTTGTTTGAGATTTCAGCTGCTGGTTTCTTTGCACCTGCTGATTTGTTTGTGCCTGCTGGATGGTTGGTATCTGCTGGTATAGCATCCTGTACGACGTCGTTTGAGTAAGTTGGCACGACGCCGTTTTGAAAACCAGCCGTTGGTTTGCTTTGCGATTGTTGTAGCGTTATTTGAGAAATCAGCAGTTGGTTCCTTGCGTCTGCTGTTTGTAGTGTTCCTGCTGATTTGTTGGTACCTGCTGATTTTGTCGGTGGATTGTTTTGAAGATTTCAGCAGCTGCGGGATTTATATTTATAGGAAGACTTGGTCTTCGATTGAGATACCAGTCCCCATACTTAGAAAATATTTTCCTCGTCTGTGTTCTTCGTTTCGAACCCTCGTTACTGTTCACCGTGACCTTCTCCGGCCATTTCCCGTCGATTTCGGCCACCATTTTTCACGTTCGAGGTAGCGTTGGACTCCTCTTGAGAAGCTCTTTCACCCTATACCAGTTTCGGAAGCTAGTGTTCGCTGGGGAGAGAACGCGAAGCTGCAGCTCTCGGTCGTGGATTGTGTGTGCAGGTAGCTTCGAGTTTAAGTGTTGAGATCTCGTTTCCTAGTTGTGATTTAGCTCCCTGTTTAGTTGTATTAGGGTGTTAATTCCTGGATTTAGTGTTTAATTCCAGCCATGAGCTTTTGAGTTTCTGGCCGTGTGTTTGTAGTGGTTGGCCGTGAGTTTGGTTGCAATTCCCCGAAATCTGTGCATTGTGTATTTGGACAGATTCGTGCAGGATGTGACTTGCTTCGTTCCTTGTGGGAATTAAGGTACGGGTTGATCTTGTAAATTCCAGCGCATGAGTGGCTTGAATGATGTGTGAGATGGCTAATTGCTGGAGGCCGTGTATTGTTGCCTTGTGAGGCTGCTGTTTGTGTTTGGCCGTGTGTTCTATGGTGTATACATGCTGGTGTTTATGTGTTTTGCATATGATTTATGCTTATTGTTATTCCAGCATGCGCATACATGCATTGGTATCTCATTCCAGCTTTATTGCCATCGTTTCGTTGTTGTTCTTGCTATGTTTCTTACCAGGATGCGAGGGCGAGCGGCAATACCGCACTCTCATCTCCCCTGTTGGGTTATGTTAGCCCCTATGCGCCGAGTGGCTAACTACCACAGTTCATAGGTTGGGCAACCCCAGGGCGAGTTGTTTGATGCATCTGGTATTCGGGTGTTGTGTCCCGGCGAGTGGCTAGCTACCACACTTGGAACACACCCAGTGGCCACAGTTGTTGCAGATTCAGTTGAGCTGTGCATTGATCTTCCTTGACTTCCTTTCTCGGTTGGAGTCATCATTGTTGTCCAGAATCTCATGCATAGCATCTGCATTTTATTCTGGCTTTTTACTGCTGATTTATAGTTGCTCTCCGTACTGGGGTTTGACCCCATGTCCCTCCGGGGCTTGGTTTGTTTCCTTGTTTGTATTGTTTTCAGGGGACCCAGGTTTTGCAGCTGGTCGTGGTTTTAACCCAGCTGTTGGTGCCCCGGGAGGTGGTTAGCGTGTCTCAATTGCTTATAGCATATTTATATATTTGTATCAGTTAGACAGGGGGATGCCCTGTGCTTTGTCGTTGTATCCCGTTAGGGAGTCTGGTACATGTTATTTGTGTCTGGTTGTTATGCTAGCATTCATGGTTTTGTAACTGGGAACTTATTTTGAGTATTCTGCTATTTTAAATTATATGTTTTTAACCGTCGGGCCTAAACGCTAAAATTTTACCCACTTTTTGTTATGCTTCCGCATGTGTTGTCTGTTTAGAGCACGAGTATCAGTTAGACAGGGGGATGCCCTGTGCTTTGTCGTTGTATCCCGTTAGGGAGTCTGGTACATGTTATTTGTGTCTGGTTGTTATGCTAGCATTCGTGGTTTTGTAACTGGGAACTTATTTTGAGTATTCTGCTATTTTAAATTATATGTTTTTAACCGTCGGGCCTAAACGCGAAAATTTTACCCACTTTTTGTTATGCTTCCGCATGTGTTGTCTGTTTAGAGCATGAGGCCTGACACTAGAACTTGTGGTCCTACAGATTTTGGGGCGCTACAACTCTACCCACCTTATAAAAATTTCGTCCTCGAAATTTACTTACCGAACAAATCTAGGTAACGACTATGCATATCAGCTTCTGTTTCCCACGTAACTTCTCGTTCGATTTGGTTAGACCACTAAACTTTAACCATAGGAATACTACGGTTCCTCAGCTTCCTAGTTTCCGTAAGAAGAATCTTCTCGGGCCTTTCTTCATAACTCAAATATGGTGCTAAGTGAATTAGCTCAGCGCTCAATATATGCGACGGGTGGGGAACATACTTCCTCAATGCTGAAACATGGAATACATTATGCACTAAAGACAGATGTGGGGGCAATGCTAATCGATAAGCCAACGTTCCTACTTTGTCCAGAATCTCATAAGGGCCAAAATACCTGGGACTCAGTTTTCCCTTCTTACCACTCCCTTCATTGGAGCTACTTTCAAAAAGACGTGATCCCCAACATCAAAACTCAGCTCCCGTCGTCTATTATCTGCATAACTTTTCTGTCTGCTTTGAGAAGCTTTCATTCTTTCTTTAATCTTTCTAACAGCTTCCACTGTCTGCTCTACCAAGTCTGGTCCTAAACCATCTCGTTCTCCTACTTCATCCCAATGAAGAGGTGTTCTACATTTGCGCCCATAAAGAGCTTCGTATGGAGCCATCTGTATCGACGCTTGGAAACTGTTGTTATATGCGAATTCTACCAACGGTAGCTTCAGATCCCAACTTTTTGAGAAGTCTAGAATACAGGCTCTGAGTAAATATTCTAGGACCTGGATCACCCTCCCTGATTTTCCATCGGTCTGGGGGTAAAAAGCTTTGCTAAAGGTCAACTTAGTACCTAAAGCTCTATGCAAACTCTTCCAGAAAGCCGACGTAAACTTGGGATCTCTATCTGATACTATTGAAATAGGAACGCCATGAAGTCTTACTATCTCCTTCACATATAACTCTGCATATCTACTCACATCGTATGTTGTCTTTACTGGCAAAAAGTGAGCAGATTTTGTGAGTCTATCTACTATAACCCAAACAGAATTGTATCCTTGGGTAGTCCTGGGTAATCCAATCACAAAATCCATAGCTATACACTCTCATTTTCACTCTGGAATAGGCAACGGCTTCAGCATTCCTGCTGGTCTTTGGTGTTCAGCTTTCACCAATTGGCACGTTAAGCACTCTGAGACAAATTTGGCAATGTCTCTCTTCATTCCTAGCCACCAATATAACTTCTGGAGGTCTTTATACATCTTAGTACTTCCAGGATGTACGGAGTATGTGGCTGTATGGGCTTCTGCCAACAAATCTGATCTCAGGGTGTCTACTTGGGGCACCCACATCCGGCCATAAAATCTGACTACTCCTTCTTCTGAAAAATAGAGGTTGCTGCCTCTCTATCTGTCTTGTTTCACCCACTTCTGA
The DNA here is from genome assembly GCA_001598015.1 of Dorcoceras hygrometricum. Taxonomy (NCBI): domain Eukaryota; kingdom Viridiplantae; phylum Streptophyta; class Magnoliopsida; order Lamiales; family Gesneriaceae; genus Dorcoceras; species Dorcoceras hygrometricum. Next base: position 48,756 of record KV015641.1, read on the forward strand.
AGTTGTTCATCCTTCAGTTGTCCCTCTCGAATTTGGTCTATCATATTCGAGTGAATGGTGAGATCTGCCAGCATCATAGCGCTGACTTTGGGCACTAATTCCAACTCAAACTTCTCAATCTCCTGAGCCAATGGTCTCTGGACAGATAGCTGGGCTAATCCAACAGATTTTCTACTTAAAGCATCTGCTACTACGTTGGCCTTTCCTGGGTGATAGCTGATAGTGCAATCGTAATCCTTTACTAATTCTAGCCATCTCCTCTGGCTCATATTTAGTTCTTTTTGGGTGAAAAGTATTTGAGGCTCTTATGATCCGTAAATATCTCACACTTTTCCCCGTAAAGGTAATGTCTCCAGATCTTCAAGGCAAACACTACTGCTGCCAGTTCTAAATCATGGGTGGGATAATTCTTCTCGTGGTTCTTCAACTGTCTGGAGGCATGGGAAATGACTCTTTGGTCCTGCATCAATATAGCACCTAAACCCAACTTGGACGCATCTGTGTAGATAACAAACTTCCCTTGATCAGATGGCATGGTTAGCACAGGGGCTTCAATCAGCTCTTGCTTCAACGTCTCGAAGCTGAATTGACATTCTGGAGTCCATTCGAACTTAATCTGCTTTCTAGTCAGCGTGGTCAAAGGAACAGCTATCTTCGAAAATCCCGCTTATCCTTTAAAATCTGAAGCACCGTCCTCAAATGGTTTGCATGCTCAAATATATTCTTGGAATATACTAAGATATCATCGATGAACACGACTAAAAACTGGTCCAAATAAGGTTGGAAACTCTATTCATCAAATCTATAAAAGCTGAGGGGGCATTAGTAAGTCCAAAGGGCATTATTAAAAACTCATAGTGGCCATAGCGTGTTCAAAAAGGCAGTCTTATAGATATCTGCTGGTTTAATCTTCAGTTGGTGGTAACCAAATCTCAAGTCGATCTTAGAAAAGACTACTGATCCCTTCAACTGATCAAACAGATCTTCAATCCTAGGAAGGGGATATTTATTCTTAAATGGTCAACTTATTCAGCTCCCTATAATCTATACACAACCTCAAACTCCCATCTTTCTTCTTAACGAACAAAACAGGGACTCCCCACGGTGATGTACTTGGTCTGATAAATCTTTTATCCAACAGATCTTGTATCTGTTCCTTTAAATCTTTCATTTCTGATGGAGCAAGGCGGTAGGGTGATCTAGAAACTGGTGCTGCTCTGGGTACTAAATCGATTGTAAATTCCAGCTCTCTATCTGGCGGTAGTCCATGTATATCCTCTGGTAATACCTCAGGAAATTCGTTTACTACCTCCACATCTGAAATTTGGGGATTACTACTCGATGCTAAAGTCGACAGGCTTGCCAAATATCCTACCCCAAACAACCTTGAGCTTTAAGAGCTGAAATAATGCGAGGAATCTACAAATCTGATTGGCCTCAAACGTAAACCAGTCTCCTCTTGGAGGTTTTACCACTACGGTTCTAAGCTTGAAATCTATCACTACTCCATATCGGGTTAACCAATCCATACCCAAAATCATATCGAACTCAGACATAGGTGAAACAATCAAATTGGCAGTAATCAAATGCCCTTGAAGCCTAAGTTCTATGTCAGGCCTCGTGCTCTAAACAGACAACATATGCGGAAGCTATCAAAAAGTGGGTAAAATTTTCGCTTTTAGGCCCGACGGTTTTAAACATATAATTTAAAATACAACGATACTTAAAATAAGTTTCCCAATTCATAAATCAACCAACATATAAAGCATACATAATTCACAACATGTATCAAACTCCCCTACGGGTACAACGATAAAGCACAGGGCATCCCCCTGGCTAACTGATACATATATATAAGTATGCTATATGCAACTGGGACACGCTAGCCACCTCCTGGGACACCACTAGCTGGGTTAAAACCACGACCAGCTGTAGAACCTGGGTTTCCTGAAAACAACATAACAAAGAAACAAACCAAGCCCCAGAGGGACATGGGGTTAAACCCCAGTACGGAGAGCAACAGATAAAGCTAAAAGAATGCATAAGATAAAATGCAGATGCTATGCATGAGACGCCGGATAACAACGGAAAGCTCGACCCTCGAGGGAGCTAAGGAACTCAAACACAGCTCCAAGAATCATCAACATACAGTGGCCACGGTGTGTGTTCACAGTGTGGTAGTGAGCCACTCGCCATGACACTACACCCACTTACCAGATGCATCAAACAACTCAACCTGCTGTTGCCTCACCCATGAACTGTGGTAGTTAACCACTCGGCGCATGGTGGCTACGATCCCAGCAGGGAGATGAGAGTGCGGTATTGCCACTCGCCCTCACATCCTGGTAAGAAACAACAACAACACAGATAAGTTCACCGAAACATCCCAGCAGCCACGCATAATATCTCACGCCAATCCCAAGCTAAATCAAGCTCAAATCCGTACCTTATACTTCTGGGCTATAATTAGAACACTCTGGTTACCACAAGGAAATCCCGAAGACTCTGGTAAAAGCCTGTTAAACACACGGCATACACAACATAAATCTAACGGGTTTCTAATCAAGCTCACGGCTGGGAGTCACACTCAACCAGCTGCTCAATATACCTCAACAATTACACAGAAAGCTTAAAACTATGGCTAGGAACAAGGTCTCACCGAAAACCAGAACGTAGTTCTACCCAATCGACGCAACACTCGAACGGCAGCAACTTCGCGTTCTTCAACTAGCCAATTACAGCTTCTAAAACTGGTACGAAATGGAAGAGCTTCTCGAGAGGAGTCCAACGCTACCTCGCACGAGCAAAACAACAACCGGAAATGCCGGGAATTCGCCGGAAAATCTCACGGCTGAACAGTGCTCTAGGGTTCGAAACGAAGAACACAGACGAGGGAAATATTTGCTAAGTATGGAATTGATATCACAAATTCGAAGACCAAGTCTTCCTTAAATAATTCCCACAACTGCTGAAATCTTAAAAACAATCCACCGACAAAATCAGCAGGAACACTACAAACAGCAGACGCAAGGAACCAACTGCTGATTTCTCCAACAACGCTACAACAAATCACAAAGCAAACTAACGGCTGGTTCTCAAAACGGCGTCGCACCAACTTACTCAAACGACGTCGCATAGGATGCTATACCAGCAGCTGGGTATCCAGTCGCAAGAACAAAACAATGCAACGCTTCTCTCTGCTGGTTCCAGTCGCAACCTCAAAACGCAGCGTTGCAACTAACTCAAACGATGTCGCTCCACTGACGTCATCCAGTCGCTAGCTCTCGAGAAATACCAGCAGCAAGCTACAGAAGCAAAAATCACACGCAGCTGGACTTCCAGTCGCAACAACGAAACGACGACGTTTCCTCCTCGAGCTACAGGAATGTTGACCCGCGTTGACATCTGCTTCTGCTGAACAACCAGCAGACACACACACGCAATTCCACCAGCTGGTACCAGACGCAACATCGAAACGACGTCGCGCCAACTAATCTAAACGCAGTCGTTTTGCCCTCAAAACACGAAAACACTAAATCACCTGCTGCTCACAACACGCGCAACCAGACTTCACGCGAACAACGGTGTTTCAGGAATCCCGCGCTAAAACACGCTTCTGCTGGATTCATCACCGACCAGCTCTCACCATAAAAACCAGCTGATACTCAAAAATCTCAAAAACATGAAAACTTCCAGAATTGCTCCAAATGCTATTTCAGACCCGAAAATATAAACCAAACTCTCGAACAGAGATTTAACCAGTAGAAAACTCCCAAAAACCGATACAATTCAACAAATTAATCTTAATACAAATCTAGGTCTCACATTTCTCCCCCACTAAAAAGGATTTCGTCCTCGAAATCAAACAACAATTCTGAATCAACAAACAACAGCAGAGGCTAGAATAGAAACTAAAAACTAACACCAGAACTCGCCCAACACTAGGCCAAGAGTTCAAGATAACTGAGCAAACACATCACAACAACTAAGGAAGAAAAACAGCAAAACTACAAGCCACTGGATAATCTAGCTCAACAGCTACTCAAATAGATGCGGCCACTCGCGCTGCATCTTTTCTTCCAGCTCCCAAGCAGCTTCTTCCCTACCATGTTTGCTCCACTGCACCATTACTAACGGAATGGTCTTATTCCTCAACTGTTTCTCTTTTCTGCCAAGGATCTGCAAAGGGTATTCTTGATAGCTCAACGACTGATCTAGCTCTACCTCGTCAGTTCCAAGCACATGAGACGGATCTGGCTCATACTTCCTCAACATGGAAACGTGAAAGACATCATGCAGAGAAGATAACTCGGACGGCAACAACAGACGATACGACAAAGGGCCAATCCTCTCGATGATCTCATACGGACCAACGTAACGAGGGGCTAACTTTCCCTTGCGTCCAAAGCGCATCACACTACGAAACGGAGAAACCTTGAGAAATACACGATCATCAACCTGAAACTCAAGAGGTCGACGCCTCTTATTCTCATAATTGGCTTGGCGATCCTGGACAGCTTTCATACGCTATCTAATAAGATCCACGTGATCTTTCATTTGCTGCACAAAGTCAGGGGCAGATAGCTGCTTCTCCCCCACTTCTTCCCAACACACTGGCGATCTGCACTTCCTGCCATACAAAGCCTCGAAAGACGCCATGCCAATCATAGCTATTATTATACGAAAACTCAACCAAAGACAACGCGTCTTGCTAAATACCTCCGAAATCCAACACAACAGCACGCAACATATCCTCTAACGTCTGGATAGTTCGTTCAGATTGGCCATCTTTCTGGGGATGATACGCGGTACTCATAGCCAATCTAGTGCCCAAAGCTGTCTGCAAACTCTTCCAAAACCTGGAAGTAAACCTCAGATCTCGGTCAGACACGATTGAAACAGGCACACCGTGCAATCTAACAACAAAATCAACGTACAGCTTCGCCATCTTCTTCAACGAGAAGGTCATCCCATAGGGAATGAAGTGTGCAGATTTAGACAAACGGTCTACAACTACCCAAACAGCATCGCATCCTCGACTGGAACGAGGCAAATGCGTTACGAAATCCATCACAATGTGCTCCCAATTCCATTGGGGCACCTCTAAACTCTGCAACAGACCACCAGGTCTCATCCTTTCGGCCTTAACCATCTGGCAGTTCAAACAACGAGCGACAAAACCAGCAACATCGCTCTTCAGGCCAGCCCACCAAAAGTGCGGCTTCAAAGCATGGTACATCTTCCGTGCACCAGGATGAACACTATGTCTGCTACAGTGCGCTTCTTGAAGGATCTCCTCCTTCAAATCAATCAAATTGGGCACAACCAACCTGCCCCGGAAACACAAACAACCATCGGACGAGACATAATAGTCCTCTAGTTCGCCAGCCCTGACTTTCATCTTCAACTCGTGGATAGACGGATCGGTCCTCTGAGCTGCTCGAATGCTAGAAACAATCTGCGGTTCCACTTGAAAAGATGAAACCATCACACAATCCTCAGCCGGGTAAAATCTCCAACCCGTAGTGTTAAGATGCTCTTGATCCTTAGAGATGTACAACGACGCAAGCATCTCATTAGCCTTCCTGCTCAAAGCATCAGCCACTACGTTTGACTTCCCAGGCTGGTATTTAATCTCACAGTCAAAATCCTTAAGCATCTCCATCCACCGACGTTGTCTCATATTCAAGTCAGGCTGCGAAAACAGATACTGTAAACTCTTGTGGTCGGAGTACACCACAAACTGCTCGCCATACAGGTAGTGACGCCAGATCTTTAACGCAAAGACCACCACTGCTAACTCCAAATCATGAACTGGGTAACGAGTCTCGTGCGGTTTCAACTGCCGCGAGGCATACGCAATGACTCTACCATTCTGCATCAACACACAACCCAATCCATTTAGCGAAGCGTCAGAACAAACAACAAAACCACCTGAACCGGACGACAAAGCCAACACAGGCGCAGTAGTTAACTTTTCCTTAAGCAGTTGAAAAGCATTCTCACACTGCTCAGTCCAAACAAACCGTTTATCCCTCTGGGTCGATTGGGTCATCGGCTTTGCTATAGAAGAAAACCCCTCAATGAAACGACGATAATAGCCAGCCAGACCTAAGAAACTGCGAATCTCAGACACATTTCTCGGTCGCTCCCAGTTCAACACGGCATCCACTTTACTGGGATCCACAGAAATGCCATCCGCTGAAATAACATGGCCCAGAAATACAACGCGATCCAACCAAAACTCGCACTTGGAAAACTTCGCATACAACTGCTGCTCTCTCAACCTATGAAGAACCATTTCCAAGTGCTCCTTGTGCTCCCTAGGAGTCTTTGAGTACACCAGGATATCGTCTATAAAAACAATCACAAACTGATCTATGAACTCTCTAAAAACCCGGTTCATCAGATCCATAAAGACTGCAGGCGCGTTGGTCAACCCAAACGGCATCACCAGAAACTCAAAATATCCGTACCTTGTACGAAACACAGTCTTCGCGACATCTTGTTCCCTCACTCTGAGCTGATGATACCCAGAACGAAGATCAATCTTAGAATACACCACAGAACCTTGCAACTGATCAAACAGATCATCGATTCTCGGCAACGGGTACTTATTCTTCACAGTGGCTTTATTCAACTGACGAAAATCAATGCACATCCGCATTGAGCCATCCTTCTTCTTTACAAACAAAATGGGCGCTCCCCACGGTGACATACTAGGGCGAATGAAACCCTTCTCCAGCAAATCATCTAACTGTACCTTGAGTTCTCTCAACTCCGCAGGCGCTAGACGATACGAGGCACGAGAAATCGGAGCTGTGCCAGGCACCAACTCTATGCTGAAGTCTATCTCCCGCCTCGGAGGAAAACAGGAATCTCCTCCGGAAACACGTCGAGGAAGTGTCGCACCACGGGAACGTCACTAAGCTGAACACTAGAAGAAGAAGACGCATCCAAAGCGTAAATCATAAAGCCAGCATTTCCCAAAGACAGCAAGCTAAACATCTCCATCGCGGAGACCAACGGAATCTTCGATCTAGAGTCCTGGCCGTAGAAGTCCCACTTCTCGCCAGACAAAGGCCTAAAGCGCACAATCCCATGGAAGCAATCCACGGAGGCCCTGTAGTGGGACAGCACATCCATCCCAACTATACAATCGAAATCTCAAAGCATCAAACGGATCAAATTCGCTAACAAGGCATGCTCACCAAACCGCAACACACCATCCAACAAAATCTCTTGCGAGAACAGGCTCACACCACCGGGGGTAGAAACAGAAACAGCATCGCGCAAAGGGACGGTACACAAACCATGCTCAACAACAAACGAATCAGAAATAAACGAATGCGAAGCACCGGTGTCAAACAACACACGAGCAGGAAAGTCAAAGACAAGACATGTACCTCCAATCACCCGGCTCGGTGTCTCCTCGGCCTGCTCTCTCGTGAAGGCGTTAACCTGAGCATGCTGGGGTCCTGGAAAGAAAGACTGAGACGACTGCCCAAAACACAAAGGGCCAGGCTGCTGAAACGGCCTAAACGGAGTCTCACCAAAACGGGGCTGCTGAAACTACTGCGAACGGCCCCTAGACTGACCCCCACGACACTGAGGCTGGGCCGTGGCTTGCTGTGATCCAGCTGATGGACACACTCTCGCAAAATGCCCATACTGACCACAAAGGTTGCAGGAACCCTGCACACCAACACACTGCGTGGAAG
>KV015641.1:56921-92471 GCA_001598015.1 Dorcoceras hygrometricum
CCTGAAGACCTGGTAGAAACTGTCCCAAGTGATACCAACACCAGTCTCCAGTAAGGTACTAGACGCACCTCGCCACCAACGCTCTACGGCCTTCCTCAACAACAAGGTCACTAACCTCAACCGGAGATCGTCGTCATACTGAGCCCGATTAAAAAGATGTATGACACTATGGAGCCACGAATCAGCATCCTCACTCGACTCATCGCCATTGAAGACAGGAGGATTCATCCTCTGAAACCGAGCTATAACCACATCCATTCTCTCTACCGGAGCCGGCGGAGCCTCAGCCTCCTCTTCTCTACTACTCTCAAGAGTATGACTAGGAGCACTATACAGATCCTCGTTCTGTCCTCCTGATTCCTGGAACTGCCCCCTACCTCTACCACGACGTCTAGGCGGCATCTAAAACACTCAACAGGATAAGGAAAAACAGAACATATACAGCATAGAAAGCATATAACACAAAACATGCAGCACGTAATCACATAATTCAAGCACATGCAACACGCAACATTGTGCCTAGACTCAAGTGTGATCAAAGGAATTGAGCTTATCCCAGTTTAAGCTCTGATACCAAAAATGTCAGGCCTCGTGCTCTAAACAGACAACATATGCTGAAGCTATCAAAAAGTGGGTAAAATTTTCGCTTTTAGGCCCGACGGTTTTAAACATATAATTTAAAATACAACGATACTTAAAATAAGTTTCCCAATTCATAAATCAACCAACATATAAAGCATACATAATTCACAACATGTATCAAACTCCCCTACGGGTACAACGATAAAGCACAGGGCATCCCCCTGGCTAACTGATACATATATATAAGTATGCTATATACAACTGGGACACGCTAGCCACCTCCTAGTACGGAGAGCAACAGATAAAAGCTAAAAGAATGCATAAGATAAAATGCAGATGCTATGCATGAGACGCCGGATAACAACGGAAAGCTCGACCCTCGAGGGAGCTAAGGAACTCAAACATAGCTCCAAGAATCATCAACAACATACAGTGGCCACGGGTTGTGTTCACAGTGTGGTAGTGAGCCACTCGCCATGACACTACACCCAATTACCAGATGCATCAAACAACTCGACCTGATGTTGCCTCGCCCATGAACTGTGGTAGTTAACCACTCGGCGCATGGTGGCTAACGATCCCAGCAGGGAGATGAGAGTGTGGTATTGCCGCTCGCCCTCACATCCTGGTAAGAAATCAACAACAGCAATACAAGATACAAGGCTACAAAATACGATACACATGGGACCTGAAATATGCGTGAACGAATGCGTGTATGCAATTCACAAGAAACAGCTAGCATAAACACCAATGCTCAGCAAGAAATACACAGATAAGTTCACCGAAACATCCCAGCAGCCACGCATAATATCTCACGCCAATCCCAAGCTACGTCAAGCTCAATCCGTACCTTATACTCCTGAGCTAAAATTAGCACACGCTGGTTACCACAAGGAAATCCCGAAGACTCTGGTAAAAGCCTGATAAACACACGGCATACACAACATAAATCTAACGGGTTGCTAATCAAGCTCACGGTTGGGAGTCACACTCAACCAGCTGCTCAATATACCTCAACAATTACACAGAAAGCTTAAAACTATGGCTAGGAACAAGGTCTCACCGAAAACCAGAACGTAGTTCTACCCGATCGACGCAACACTCGAACGGAAGCAACTTCACGTTCCTCAACTAGCCAATTACAGCTTCTAAAACTGGTACGAAATGGAAGAGCTTCTCGAGAGGAGTCCAACGCTACCTCGCACGAGCAAAAAAACCACCGGAAACGCCGGGAATTCGCCGGAAAAGCTCACGGCTGAACAGTGCTCTAGGGTTCGAAACGAAGAACACAGACGAGGGAAATATTTGCTAAGTATGGAATTGATATCACAAATTCGAAGACCAAGTCTTCCTTAAATAATTCCCACAACTGCTTAAATCTTAAAAACAATCCACCGACAAAATCAGCAGGAACACTACAAACAGCAGACGCAAGGAACCAACTGCTGATTTCTCCAACAACGCTACAACAAATCGCAAAGCAAACTAACGGCTGGTTCTCAAAACGGCGTCGCACCAACTTACTCAAACGACGTCGCATAGGATGCTATACCAGCAGCTGGGTATCCAGTCGCAAGAACAAAACAATGCAACGCTTCTCTCTGCTGGTTCCAGTCGCAACCTCAAAACGCAGCGTTGCAACTAACTCAAACGACGTCGCTCCACTGACGTCATCCAGTCGCTAGCTCTCGAGAAATACCAGTAGCAAGCTACAGAAGCGAAAATCACTCGCAGCTGGACTTCCAGTCGCAACAACGAAACGACGACGTTTCCTCCTCGAGCTACAGGAATGTTGACCCGCGTTGACATCTGCTTCTGCTGAACAACCAGTAGACACATACACGCAATTCCACCAGCTGGTACCAGACGCAACATCGAAACGACGTCGCGCCAACTAATCTAAACGCAGTCGTTTTGCCCTCAAAACACGAAAACACTAAAGCAACTGATGCTCACAACACGCGCAACCAGACATCACGCAAACGACGGCGTTTCAGGAATCCCGCGCTAAAACACGCTTCTGCTGATTCATCACCGACCAGCTCTCACCATAAAAACCAGCTGATACTCAAAAATCTCAAAAACACGAAAACTTCCAGAATTGCTCCAAATGCTATTTCAGACCCGAAAATGTAAACCAAACTCTCGAACAGAGATTTAACCAGCAGAAAACTCCCAAAAACCGATACAATTCAAAAAATTAATCTTAATACAAATCCAGGTCTCACATTATAAATCGCAAAACAGATCATGGGATACTAACTCTTCTCCTGAGGGCACCGTCACACAAAACCCCATTGCTACTTGGTCAGGTCTGGTAGGTAAATTCTTAGCAAACTCGGCTGATATAAAGGAATGAGTTGCATGTGAATCTATCAAGGCCAAAGAGGGCAAACCAGCGATCAAAATCTTACCCGTAACCACCATAGAATCTGGTTGGCTTGCTCAGCTGTCATGACGTAAGCTCTACTGGTCACCATCTGTTTCTTCTTTGGGCAGTTCCTTATAATGTGGCCTGGCAACCCACATTTGTAACAAACATTCTGTCCAACTCTACAAGGACCAGGGTGGTTCTTCTGACACGTAGGACACACTGGCCTAATGCTAGCAGTGGAAACTGCGCTAATAGGTTGAACAGCTAGAGGCTTCTTCTCTTGGGGTCGCTGCTGATTCTTGTATGGTTTCTTGGGTGGCCTCTGGTCCTTCTGCTGGAAGACCTGCCTCTTCAGATGTCGCTCCTCCATTACAGCCTTCCAATCTTGATCAGCTCTGAGAGCTTTGTCCATCGCGCTCCTATAATCCTTGGGTTCCACCAGCCTAACATCATGTCTGAGCGCAGGCTTCAATCCATCGACAAAATGTCGCAACTTCTCTCTAAGATCTGCTCCAATAAATGGCACAAAATAACACCATATCTCAAACTTTCGAACATACTCTTGGACAGACATGTCCCCTTGCTTTATCATTAAAAATTATCTTTTCAGCTCCGACCGCTTGTCCTCGGTAAAATACTGCTCATAGAACACTCTCTTGAATTCTTCCCAAGGAAGGTTCGTTACATCAATTGTAAGCCTAGCTCCTTCCCACCAGAGCATAGCATCATCCCTTAACATATAAATCTCACATCTAGCCCTCTCTAAATCCGGCATCTGAAGATATTCAAATATCACTTCCATCGACTTTATCCAACTCTCTGCGACAAACGGGTCTGTTGAGCCGCTGAATTCTCTTGGCTTCTTTCTTCGAAATATTTCCTAAGGGTCATAGTCCTCTGCTACTCGAAGATTGGCCATTGCCTCTGCCTGATTGCTCTACCAACAACCTAAGGAGTTGGGCAAGACTATTGTTACTATCAGGGCTGGATTCATCTATCGGGGTGTTTCCTCTTCCTCTTCCTCGTCCAGACATCTTAATCTATAGCCCGCAATCCACCACACAGGAACTTCAGAACATGCTAAAATCAAGAAGATACATGCTCTAAAACATAAAAAAAAAACTCACAGCTCTGGATAAACGGTTGACGAAATATGTCCCAACTGGAAATGTGTGTATTTATCTCTGGACCATGCTCTGATACCAAGTTGTGACACCCACGCCCATGGGAGCCAATGGATTGTATAAAAAGAAATAAAAGAGAAATGGAAGGGCTGAAATTGATATGCAGCAAGCTGTATTGCCTTGCTAAAAGAAAATTCTAAGAATAAACAGTTGGTGCCAAAATTTAAAACAGCTTCCAATATAAAATTCTAAATGCAAAATGCAATTGTGAGATTACAACTTTCGGAATTCTTTCTGAATCCACTATTGTTGTAATGGATCTTAATACAGATTGGCAAAAGATCAAAAACAACAACAATAAAATGAACGTCGTGGAACCGCTGGCCTTCGATAAACACCCACACACCACAACTGGATCAGCTCCCGCCTCCCGCCTGCCCCAGATCTGACTCACCTGCACCAAGAAAGCTAGTGAGCCTAGGGGCTCAGCAAGAAAAACTGAGAATAACAAGAGCACAATATGCAGGCAGGCACAATACGTAAGATATCATAGTTTAAAGGAAGTCATTTAAACATAATTCAATCGTAAACATCTGCTCTGGGAGAACTCAGATCTCAACATTATTTTCTTTAGGCTTATGGCTCAGAAGCTCTCCTTAGGTCCCGCTGCACTTGATCAAGTTACTTCTGAATTCAGTTACTATATGGCGAATTTCTCCCTGTGTGAAGGGGCAACTGTCACGCTCGACTGCTGCTCACCCTTCCTATATGGACAGTCTGTTATCTTTGCCATAAATCTTAAAATCTGAACATTTTCTTCCTTTAAACAACATCTGGATGAAATCAGATTCAACATCGGGGTTCACTTCATTTTAAAACTCATTTTATCACAAAATAGCATTTTCACTGAGCAGCCAGCTAGGACTAGGGAGAACAAATGTCTGAATGAAACAGTGTCTGGGTACGGGATACAATTTATATGTTAGAGACAGCTGTGACTCTGGGAACACTATCGTTAACAGGAAGTTCAGATGTTAGAGTGTAAATGCTGTCGCTAGCGAGGAATTCAGATGTCGCCAGAGGATAGCGTTTAGAAACTATCTATGAAATAATAATGTATAGATGTAACAACAGATTTTGGCCTCGATCAACTCAGATGTCAACGAATTGGGTTGGTCAAATCAGATGTCAACGAAGACAACACTATACACAAGGTCGTTCAGATGTTAATACAACTGGATTGGTCAACTCAGATGTCAACGAATTGGGTTGGTCAACTCAGATGTCAACACAAAGGTAAAATGGTCGATAACATGAAATCTGAACAAACTTGGATATGGAGAAAAACTGGAAATGGTATAAAAACATGTGGTACTGTGAAATCTGGTTTCTAATCTACGAAACAAAAATCTGGCTATGGAACTAGTGCTGCAGTATTTACGAACGACAACCAGAGATACCAGTTCTGCTTATCAAACCAGAACAACATCCCGATTCGACCAGCATCACCGATTACCTGGAGTCAAGTTCAAACACTTCCATTCACCAGAAGAAGAACTTTGTGACTGTACATTGAACTGGAATCTGTCATGCTCAGCAATGTAAACAACATCTTTTGCGTAAAACATCATTTGAGTTTCCGACGAAAACTAACTGTGAACCCGAAACAACATACATATTTTTCAAAACCAACAGAGGCATGAACAATAACTGAAACTGAACATAACTCGAAAAGAAATCACAGAACTGAAAGGAATCAATATATGCTTTCATGGCGTAGTAAAAATCAGATTTACTTGCCTTAATATCGGGAACACAGAGCACAGCAGGTCACCACAGCAAGTCTCCTCAAGCACAACGACGAGCTCCACTGGTTTTAGATGAAAATGAAAGTTTCTTGCAAATAATGGAACTTATAGTTCATAAGGACAATAGGCATGGGATTTGGTGGGTGTCAGGGGAAAAACACTCGAGTAGGCATGGTGTACCATGCTTACTTCTCAAAATTTTGTTAAAAGTCCCCTGTCACTATTTTAATTTGTGAAAGCGTTACTCAAGTCGGGAAAGAGCCATATCCCATCCAAAATCATTTTATTTGCAAAATCTGAAAAAAAAATCTCTCTGTTTGTGCTCAGGGCGACACCTGCTCAGACCTCTGCCTACTTTCAAAAATTTGAAAATAAGAAACCATCTTACAAACAAACGAACAAGCTGAAGTCTGAAATTTCTAAAAGGGTCCTTAAATTAAAAGGACTAGAAATTGTGGTCCTACGGATTTTGGGGCGCTACAGTACAGATGAACACATGACTGAAGAAGTAGATGTGGAGCAACAGGCTCCTATAGAGGTCAGTAAGCATTAGGCTCAGAGTTGTGGAGAGGAACCACCAGCTCTCACCAAAATCAATCTAAGGGAAGCAAGAGATGCATCCAGCTCAAAAGGTTTTAAATGTTTTCAAGCTCATATTATGAAAATAGAGGATGTAATGATTATCAAATTACATTATATATTTTTTTATCGAGCTGACACAAATAATTTGAGAAGAGATTTGTTTGGACGGCATTTTCCTTGATTTTGTATGTGCTAATTGGTATATGTAAATAAGTGAGAAAAATTCATTGTGAGACTCATATTTCATTTTGTGTTTATTGTTTGATATCACAATGATATTTTTCAATTCATTAATCTACTTGAACTAAAATAGTGACATGAGAGTAAAGTAGAAAAACATGAAATATATTTTGTAAAATTCGATTATAATTTATCTCGTGATCTATGTGAATGAGCAAAATCAGCAGCATGTGATCTTCTATGAGAATTCATTTCATGCATTCTGTTTTTTAAAAATATGTTTTCCCTGTAAAAGTTTTATTTCAAAAATTAGGAAACCCCTTGTGATTTTCGGGAGGAGCTTTAATTTCAAATATTGAGGATAAGGTTTCTCGACATGATTGATTTCTGTTATTCATGCTTTATTGTTCATATTTTTATCCAAGTTTTGTATTAATAAAAAAAGATTGGATCTGAAAACAGATTTCAGTAATAAGTTTGATGAAACAAAACTCTATGTATCTAATGAGTTTATTTGAGTGTGCAGATCAAGATGGAAACAAGACAAAGCATAATAGAGCTCATATCAGTTTAGCTAGAAGTACAAGCGATGACGAGCTCAGTTGAAAAGAATGACTCAGATTATATTAGAGACTCAGATCATATCAGAGCAACTCAGTTGAGAAGAGCATAATAGTTCATATCAAATGAGAGTTGAATAGGTCAGTGTATGAGTTCAGATCGGAATAGATGATAACTGTGACACCCGGGGCTCAAAAGAGGACGAGGAGTGATCGCTGGTGCCAAGAGGTTGCACGAACAATGAGCGGATCCCGGCAGACTTCTAGGCGAAGGGGCACATGAATGAACCGATCCCACTCCAGAATGAGAGGGATTCCGAGACTGGGAAGTTATATATGTAGTTGAGGTTAGTTGAAGAAGGATTATCAGATTTAATTGGTAATACTCATATCAACAAGGTGCATCTTTTTTTCGGGAGCTCATCACTTAAGAAAACACCAAATTTTAAGCGTGCTTGACTTGGGACAATTTTGGAATGGGTGACCCCCTGGGAAGTTTCTCAAGGTGCGTGCGAGTGAGGACAAAACATGCAGAAAGACCAGTGTTGGTACAGTGGGGACAGCATTGAAATTGGGGCGTTACAATAACAGAATAGTTCATTGAAAATATCATAATATAGCTTACATAACAAAATATATCAGATTGAAGCTTCCCATTATGTGAGGACCTGCCCGACACATCACTCCCTCATGGTGGAACCGGCGCAGACCCTCTTTCACATGACTATCCACACCCTTGGAAGTGTGGTTAAACTGCCTCCCCGGAGATTCGAACTCGGGTCACCAAACTAAACTACACAAAGTTCACCTCCTTGGTACCAATTGAGCTAGTGTGCATCGGTTCCACCATGAGGGAGTGACCGACCAATCGGATTCGAACCAAGTCGATGGCCCAAAATGGGAGGCACGTTGTGCAGGTCCTCACACATTAGATCATATCAGTTAAGAGCAGATAAGATAAGAAGATCAGAACATATCATACCATATGTGATCAGATCAGGCGAGAACTGAACAGAACATAGAATTAAGATATCAGCTCAGAGAAGTAAACAGATCAGGTCAGAGCTTACATAACAGAACAGAGTTCGAATCAGATCAGCATAGGCTATCAATGAGAAATCAGTTTGAACAAGACAACTCAAGATAGAACAGAAGCATTTCAAACTGATTGATCAGTACAATATAAGATTAGTTCAGAGCAGTTAATGATCAGAATAGCCTTGAATAAACCAGTACAAAAAAATGACGACAAGTACAAAGAGTCAGAACTTCACAGAATCATTTTGCAACGGCTATAAACTTGTGTCCAATGTTCATATCAGAATAGAAACTATAAATAGAAGTGAACTGAAGAGAATTAAGATGACGGAATAACGAAGAATGAGATACTCCAATAGGTCGTCTAAATGTACCAAGATCAATAGATGGACGACAGGTGTAAATCCAACGATTTTAGATTCTGTATATTTTTAAAGTTGTGTAGGATAGATTTTGACCTATCAAGATATATGGATTTGAAACTCGTATGTATATCAAGATGTAGATTTTGAAAGATAAGATCAAGATAAAAGATTTGAGATATGAACGGAATTGTGATTGTGATCTATCAAACCAAATCAAATCTAAGATTGCAATCTATCTTGAAATCAAATCTTAAAGATGAAGATTTGAGCTCATCTCAACTCACCCATACACCTATAAATAGGCCTTCAACCATTTAGAAAATCACACAACCAAAATACTACTCCAAACTCTTGAGCGTAGTCTATAGAAGTCTAGAGAGATACGCTGCCGGGATTCGAGAGAAAGTGCTTCGAGGATCATTCTTGCCCACCCATCTGACAACTGTAAGTAGGCTTTGCTTTGAAAATCTAAGTATATGTTTTTAAAAGATCCGATCGTGCATGTTTCTTTGATCTGTATTTTTCATAAGAAAATATTCCAAGCACTGTTATGATTCAAATTGGACATGGGATAAGAATTCTTGAACATGAATGGCCCCTACACGGTGGGTATAAAACCGTTATATGGTCTCGCCCCCTTAGAGGAGTAAAAATTAGGGACTGATCAGTAAACCATGGAAAATAAGATGAAGTATCAGTGCTATATGTGTGTTTTGCCTTGTCTTGATATTTATGATGTTTTGAAAAATCTATTCTTGTATATATCATATGCCGATCGTCCCCTACTTGCTGAGTGTTTCCCCAAACACTCATCCCCCTCTCTCTCTCCCTAGATAAAGGCGAAGAAAAGGTTGAAGAGGACGAGCAAAATATGTTCTGGGACTGGTGAAGAGGAATATGTTTCAAGACTTATGTAATAAATTAGTTATCTTGATTGTAAAACGCTTCCGCATATTTATTAGATTTTTGCAACTATCAGTGCTTCATGAACAAAACAAGATATTTATGGTTTATTTTATGAAAAATACTGGTTTTGGTTTATACTGTACTACGAGGCTTGTTATATTATGATTTTATTTTCATTGTACAACGCCGGTGTTCCACGCTTCGGGCTCGGGGCGTGACATTAAAGTGGTATCAGAGCCACCAGGTTCATAATCCGGCTGGAAGATCGTGACTTTGAGGATTTGACAAAGTCATCGCATTAGAAAAAAAAAACAATAAGAATGGATGATATCATAAATAAATAGTTCCTCCTGCTGTGACATTACAACCTCTTTAAGCCTTTGCTTGTTCAGGATTGGCTCCCTTTGCCCCTCGTACTCGCGCTGCGGCTGCCATTCGCATGAAACAAATTACCATCGACAACCAAAGCCGCATGATTCGCCGTCTTAGGGCCCAGCTAGCGACCGAAAGACGTGTTTCTGCGGTCATAAGAGAAGAATTAGACAAGAGAGCCGCCAGCATGAATCAAGAGTTGGAGCTCGTGATGAAGGACAATTGTGGGCTATGAAATAGCTGGAGGTTGTGTCAGGATAGAGAAAAGAGCCTCTATAATGACATCGATCGTTATACCGCCCAGCTGGCCGAGGCAAATAGTCAAAATAAGGAGGATAAGGAGAAATTAGAGACCTCCCAAGCCACCATCGCGCAACTCTCCACTGTCAGCAACCACCTAGCAATACAAGCTCAAAACCTTCAAGCTCAGTGGCAAAATGTCGAGGATGAATTCAGGCAATACCGCTTGCAGGCTGAAACCAAAATCCGACTTTTTGAGAACGATGTTAGAGTCCTCATCCACGAAAATGCAAACATGTTAAATTCCATGCAAGCCATGCATGAGGAGGAACTTGAGGAAGACCTCGTGGAAGCTGAAGGTGCCATGGAAGCGACAGGAGCGCCTGGTGATGGGGAAATCCTAGAATAGATTGATTAGTTCTTTAAGTAATTTTAGGTTTGGTCAAGGCTACCCTTTTCTATTCTTATTGCACCACATTTTGTATAACTTTTGGAACTCATTACAAAAGAGTTGGGCTGATCTCAAAAGGCGTCCGATGGAATTTTAAGTGGGGGAGAGAGCATACGTCAAGATTCACGAATGAAAGGAGTCGTCCGATTTGATAAGGCTGGGAAATTAAATCCTCGATATGTTGGACCTTTTGAGATTCTCAAGAAAGTGGGAACACTAGCATATAGACTAGCATGGCTAGGATTCACAATGTGTTCCACGTCTCCCAGCTTCGAAGACATATCCCAGACCCAAGTCACATACTAGAAACGGAACCACTTCTGAGCGAAGGAAACTTGAATGAAAAAATATCTTATGACGAAGTCCCTATTCGTATCATTGAAACCAAGAACCAAGTTTTAAGGAGAAGAATCATCCCATATGTCAAGGTTCAATGGTCAAACCATACTGAGAAAGAAGCCACTTGGGAATTGGAAAAAAGGATGCGGGTGCATTGCCCATTACCTCTTTGAAGACAGAGTTAACTCGAGTTTCGAGGCCGAAACTCCCAATAAGGAGGGAGGAATGTAATTCCCACGATTTTAGATTCTGTATATTTTTAAAGTTGTGTAGGATAGATTTTGACCTATCAAGATATATGGATTTGAAACTCGTATGTATATCAAGATGTATATTTTGAAAGATAAGATCAAGATAAAAGATTTGATATATGAACGGGATTGTGATTGTGATCTATAAAACCAAATCAAATATAAGATTGCAATCTATCTTGAAATCAAATCTTAAAGATGAAGATTTGAGCTCATCTCAACTCACCCATGCACCTATAAATAGGCCTTCAACCATTTAGAAAATCACACAACCGAAATACTACTCCAAACTCTTGAGTGTAGTCTATAGAAGTCTAGAGAGATACGCTGCCGAGATTCGAGAGAAAGTACTCCAAACTCTTGAGTGTAGTCTATAGAAGTCTAGAGAGATACGCTGCCGAGATTCGAGAGAAAGTGCTTCGAGGATCATTCTTGCCCACCCATCTGACAACTGTAAGTAGGCTTTGCTTTGAAAATCTAAGTATATGTTTTTAAAAGATCCAATCGTGCATGTTTCTTTGATCTGTATTTTTCATAAGAAAATATTCCAAGCACTGTTATGATTCAAATTGGATATGGGATAAGAATTCTTGAACATGAATGGCCCCTACACGGTGGATATAAAACCGTTATATGGCCCCTACATGATGGGTATAAAACCGTTATATGGCCCCTACACGATGGGTATAAAACCGTTATATGGTCTCGCCCCCTTAGAGGAGTAAAAATTAGGGACTGATCAGTAAACCATGGAAAATAAGATGAAGTATCAGTGCTATATGTGTGTTATGCCTTGTCTTGATATTTATGATGTTTTGAAAAATCTATTCTTGTATATATCATATGCCGATCGTCCCCTACTTGCTGAGTGTTTCCCCAAACACTCATCCCCCTCTCTCTCTCCCTAGATAAAGGCGAAGAAAAGGTTGAAGAGGACGAGCAAAATATGTTCTGGGGCTGGTGAAGAGGAATATGTTTCAAGATTTATGTAATAAATTAGTTATCTTGATTGTAAAACGCTTCCGCATATTTTATTAGATTTTTGCAACTATCAGTGCTTCATGAACAAAACAAGTTATTTATGGTTTATTTTATGAAAAATACTGGTTTTGGTTTATACTGTACTACGAGGCTTGTTGTATTATGATTTTATTTTCATTGTACAACGCCGATGTTCCACGCTCCGGGCTCGGGGCGTGACAACAGGTGTGAGCATACATGAAAGTATGCACTGTAATAGAATTAGCCTCACACACATATTCACTCACATATATAAGAGATGAGCAGAAACATATTGGATGAGTGGATCAGATAAGACGAATGTTGTCTTCACACAAAGACGTTAAACTTGATGTCTGTAGTCTTGGTATAGAGATATTAAACATATGTAATGTAGAGTCTCGGTGTGGACAATACGATCAGTCCTAGCTGAGGTGGGTTTATACAAGCTATTGTATGAATCAAACCCTTCTAGTAGAGCCTTCCTAGAATAAGTGGTTTCGAACTTTCAAAAACAAATATCTGAGTATTTCAGCCTTGATTCATACATATTTTAGGGTTTTGTAATTCAATTTTGAGAGAGTATGTCGAGTATTTTCTGCTTGATATTTTTAATCAATCTCAATATAGCTTTTGGTGCTCAAACTTTCAAAACCAGAGTTATTGCAACTAAATAAGATCATGTATTTTAGCATTCTGTTCTGTGCTGTTCTTAGATGGTTTTAAAATCTACTCCGATCCCTTTTTAATAATAGGTTATCCCCCCCGTTTTAACCTATTATTCATCCCAACACTCATTATTTGTCTTTGTCGATCGTTAGGGTAATATGTAGGACCGAGCGCTTGCTACTTTACCAAAAGTCATAGCTTGTGGTAATTGTGCAACTCCAATCTTTTAAACCGTATAGCAACGCAAGCACCACAGTTCGATCACTCTACCTAGCAGGGACAATTATTACACTCCAACAATCCCCCTCCCAATAATTGCACTCCTTGCAATCAATGTGAAACGAACCCGTGACCTTGGCTCTGATACCAATTGTAGGAACAAGCGCTTGCCGCTTTACCAAAAGTTATAGTTGGTGGTAACGGTGCAACTCCAATCTTTTAAACTGTATAGCACACAAGCGCGCCACGGTTCGATCGTTTCACTTAGCAGAGGAAATTATTGCACTCCAACATAATATTTATGTTTCATTTGGTAAATTTCACTACTGTAAGACTGTTTCTTTCTCTTTAATTACTTTTATATTTATTTTCCAGACTTTTTTATGCGGCAACATTAAGTAAAAATAATCATAACATCTTAACTGCTTTTGCAATATCTAACATTATGCACTATATTGTTTTACTCTATATGATTTTCAACGAACACATATATATTTGTTTGTATATATTAACAGAATATGCATATTTTCTTATGTGTACGATCTTATGGCTTAACTCTAAACTGAATTTCTTTTACTAACTTTTGAATATTAATATACATATGTAATTTTTATGTGGTGTTATGGTAAATTTTTTTAAGACAACTATAGTTTTTGAAATTTTTTGATAATATTTATTTTGAAAATTTATTTGCCGCCACTCAAAAATTGTCCATCTACATCTTTATCACAAGAGATTTTTTAATATAAACTTATCTCGAAATGTTATATATCTTTGCTCAATTTTTATATCAAGGAACTGTTGCTCAATTTTTATATCAAGGAACTGTACAGTTATAGGTACTGACGTTAATTGTTTTATCAAAAATTATAGCGATATTACGATTTATCCTCAATTTTTAAATCATACGGCAGTACCACTTCAAGTGTAACCATTCAAGTAGGACATTATGACATACTGAGATAAAACACAGTCAGATGGAGGGGTTGTGGTTTAAAAAAATTTATGTCATGTTTAAGTCCAATATAGAAGATCTTTTCCATTGGTAAGTTCACATTCTTTTTGTTAGTTTTGAAAACTTAGCAAAAATTATTATCGTACCTATAGCTTATACAAATATTATATCTTTTTCAGTTTCTGGTTTTTATCTCTCTTATGTCTAGTTTCAAAACTTAGTCGATTAATATTGTCGACCACATATTTATAATATTTATTAGACATTCATGAACATATATCTAATTGAATGTTTTTCACGTACATCCCACGTGCATCTTACTAGTTATAACAAAGAAACTCGTCAATTAAATAGTCATGTATCATTATAAAGTTGAGATAGGAAATATTAACAAAAGCCACCTGAAATATACTCATACACGTCATTATAAAGTTGAGATAGGAAATATTAACAAAAGCCACCTGAAATATACTCATACACGTGACTGTAAGATTGAACTTTTCTCACTTTAACAAAAATATAACACCTCAACAATATTCTTCTCGATAAGTATACTCTTTACAATCAATACTAATTGAATCTGTGACGTTAACCCTGAAACCAATTGTATGACTAAACATTAATCATTTTATCAAATGTTATAGTTGGTGATAATAGTATAACTCAATTTTTTTAATAATGTGCATCTCTAGTATCGCGTTTCGATCACTCTCCTTACAGAATAATATGGTTTTCTCTTTATATTTTTTTATTTTTCTCTGTTTTATTAGAATGGGAAAATCATAAAACATATAGTTTGATACATAAACTTGAGAATTAGATATTTGTTAAATCTGAATTTCAGGATTAATTTTTTCAAGCATCATGATTCAACTAACGTGTTATTAAGTTTGATCAGGAGATCTGGTAGGCTTGGTTATATTTTGTCAAGTCGACTATTTTGCTTAGATAATATATGAATTTTTTTTCAAAAAATTTTCTAATATAGTTGATGTTAAACCATAATAGATGAAGTTGACTAGAAGACTTGACAGTTTTAAATGAAACGGCACGTACTGGCAGTCGTGATCTGAAATCAGTTTAGAGCTGTTATAGCTCTTGTTCTTGAAAGGTTTTGAGCACTGAGAGTATATCAGGTCTGGTCTGAAATACCAGACGAAAAAGTACCCGACATACTCCCTATAAACTGAAACTAAATATGTTTAAAACATGAATGCAAAGCAGAAAGTAGCAGTACGCATCGGATTTGTTTCTGAAAGTTCGAATACAGCACCTTCTATGTCTCCCCTTCTCCAAACTGGAAGGCTTCACGCTAGAAGACTTTGATTTGTACAATCGTTTGTATAAAATCCACTAAGTCAGACCGCACCAGAACTAAACTCCTAGACTCCAAATGAGCACTTGTTTGACGTCTCTGTGGAAAGACTACAGACACTAAGTTTTACGTTTTTGTATTAAGACAGAACTAATTTGTATTTGTGTTATTGTGATTCACTCATGTAATCTGGTTTGCGCTCATCTCTCGTATATTTGAATGAATCTGTGTCTGTGTGTGTGAGGATTAATTTGTTACAGTGAAACACTCGAATGAACCTCACACACTGTTGTCTTCTTCATGATCTTCATTTCAACTCGATGACGTCTGCTGGTGATGCACAACTTGATATTCTGCTCTCATCCGAACCAACACTCTATGCACACACGCAGCTAGAGAATCTCTCATCTTCTCGTTTTTTTGTCTTCAGTTCAACTTGTATATATAGTCTCTGATCTGATATGAATGTTGGATATAAGATTATAGCCGTCTGAAAATGCTTCTGTAAAGTTCTGACATTGTGCGCGTACAAGAGTAGGTGAGGCTATTTATTATCTTTGTCTGCTCTGAACTGACGTTTTGTTGTCTACGACAAATCAATTTGAATCTCATTTTTCAGTCTTGAATTAATCTATTCAAACTGATTTGTCTGTCTGTGTTGATATCATGTGCTGATCTGATCTGAACTTCGTTCTGATCTGTTATGTACAATAAGCTCTTCTCTTCTAATATGAACTGATCTGATGCGAAGCTCCGACCTGATCTACACACGGAACTACACTGCTATGTTCATTGACTGTTCTTCGTATTAGCTCGTTTCTTCTTTATTCTGTTCTCAATCGTCTCTCTGCTCTGTTCAACTGATCTGATCTACGCTTCTAATCTGAACTGAACTACTCTATTCTATTCTGCTTTGAGCTGATCTTATCTTAATCGCTTCTCTGAACCGATCTTATCTATTCTACTCTTGCAATTGTTCTGTTTGACTGCTCTAATCTATTTCTGTTCAGCTTATATCTGAACTGATCTGCTCTTGCTAATTGAACTGAACCGATTCATCTAAACTGACTGAACATATTCACTATTCTGATTCGAATCTCGATATGAACTGTTCCTTCTTAAATCTAAACTGATCTGATCTTCTTATCATCCGAGCTCAGCTCTTCTTTTTATATTGTATAGTTTTCCAGTTGATTTGTTTGACTCTATTCTGATCTGCATCCAGTTTGGCCTGCGGACTCAAGCAAACTGTTAGAAACATAATAGCAAGTTTATGTTCATCAAAGTTAAGATTTGATCTATTTCACAAATCCAAGAGACTCATAGAATAAAATAATTTTAGCTGAAATTAGTTTATTATATTTCACTCGGTCGCATGTTTATTACCATGAAATTTAGAAATTATAACATATTGATTTTGTGATGTATTTTTGATGAGTTATTTCTTACAATGAACACTTTTCATAAATATAGAAAAAATCCCAATCATCATGACTCATCTATCGTATCGTACTCCACAATAAATTGTCTCAAGGGAGCTTGATAGAATTACATGTTGATCTTTTGGATGAGTATATATTTTATTTATTTTTTTAAAAAAAAAACGGAAGTAGAGTAGAGAGATAGGGATGGCAATTTTCCCCGCGGGTTCGGGCCCCCGCGGGGAAAAACCGAATGGGGGCGGTTTTGGGGGGGTTTTTTCGGTTTCGGTTTCGGTTTCGGGGATTTTCAAAATCCCCGAAAGGAATTCGGGGCGGTTATGGGGATACTATCCCCATACCCGAATCCCCGAAACCGCCCCGATTAAAATAATAATAATAATAATAATAATTTAAAATTAAAGAAAAAATAAAACATTTAAAATAATAGTTGAAAAATGAAAAAAATTAAAGAATAATATACTTTAAATAATCGTCTTTGGTGAGATGTAGATTGGGTTGAAAAATGGAAAAAAAAAATTTATAAAATAAGTAGTTGAAAAATGAAAAAAAAAAATTAAAACGGGGATGGGGATGGGTTCGGGGATGGGGATTCCCCGATTGGTAGAATCGGGGATGGGGGCGGGGATGGGTATTCCCCGATTGGTAGAATTGGGGATGGGGGCGGGGATATAATTCGGGGGCGGGGATGGGGATGGCAGCCCCGACCCCGCCCCGGCCCATTGCCATCCCTAGAGAGAGATAATCTGAGAAAAAATACTTGTTACTAGTCTGGCACACTAGTCAGTTCAATGATGAAAAATCTTTGCCACTTAAAAGGTTTTAATTAAGCATGGCAATTGGGATGAACTGCTGAAACCATGCCTTCAAGTTTCAAGTTTTGCAACTATTCACTTGACTCACTTGCATGTTATAACTTCAATATTTATAGTCAAAAAATTTATATAATGACTACGGGGTATGTGAATGCGAATATTCCTTTTTAATAAACCATAACCTTTAATATAATCTCTGTTGTAAATTTGCTTAAAACTATGTAAGCAATCACAAAGATAAAATCGAAAATGAGATTTTAATATAACTAAATCTTATGTGCAATTGAAGTGTTTTAAACAGAAGAAAAGCTTAACATAAAAGGAATTTAAAGTCATAGCTCCTCTCCCAAATCACCTGGCAATATCTGATAAATCTGTCCTTTACTTTGTATTATTTTGTGTGCAACATTCTTTTTTCTTTAATTTTGCAGAAAAAGAAAAGGCTTGTTCTCAGACAGTTGCTATTGTGTAGATGGGACACAACCAAGGAAACCACTTTTCAGTAAAATGATCACTGACCAAACACAGAGCATTTTGTTTTGCCTCGGATGCTCGTGACATATGTTTTACATCGGGTATATGTTCATCGCTCGTCGACTCAAGAACACAGGACTGTTGTTCAACATCCATGAACATGGGATTTCTTCGGGCTTCCTTCCGAACAAATGGGAAATGACAATGGTTATCATGAGTCTCCAATCTTGATGAGTAAAATCCCATGATCCTTCAATGTTTTAGTGTGTCATCCCGTGAGACAGTATCTGTTTGTTAATGAAGTCGAGTATAAAGAGATAATCAGGTGTTCTTTTTGACATATCATTGTGTGCAGAATGAGGTGAAATAAAGAAAATTGTGATAGCGGAGTTCTAGTAACATTGCATACGCAAGTGCTCGAATGAAGATAGAAGATGCCCTACTGTCATTCTTTAGATCGCAGCACGACTCCAAGTCAAGACACCGTCGCTTTGGAAGGAAAGGGGTAGTCAAAGGTTGATCAAGCCCCATCGTTTGTGTAATATTCGTATTTACATCTGATAAGAAAACAAACGGGGAAATTTGAAAAGTATCATGTGACATGTATCAGCAAAAATACAAGAGATACTACAAAATCCGAAATCAACATTGAAACAAAGCTCGGTTAAGTGAAAAAAGTAAGGGCTCACCTTGTTTGGTCAATAAGCAAAGAAGTGTCCCCGTCATCGTTCAGGTCGAGTTTCTTGGAAATGATCATCACCTGGATTTGGCGGGACCATTGACTAAAGGTGCATAGAAAAGCTTCAAAGCATAAGTCAGACTTGAAAACAAGCCAACTAAGATAGTTAGACTAGGAACCAATTTCAAAACAAAGAAGGGTTAAGTGGCCAAGGGATTCTAAGATTACCATGGCATGCAGATGTTATACGTGTGTACCATGTATTAAATGTCGACTCTAATCCTCGTCAAGAAAAGCTGAGTTCAGTATAACCATGTGAGTCAGGTAACAGCTCCTCCACCTCAATTCGTGGTCTCGAACTCAGGCTTTTCTTTAACCTGCTCGGAACTGATTCAATTTCAGCCCTCAATTCGTGGTCTCGAACTCAGGCTTTCTTTAACCTGCTCGGAACTGATTCAATTTCAGCCCTAAACAGACTCAAAACTGGTCTATGATCAGAAAACCTAGATTCCCCTCGAGCATAGGACAACTGCTGAAGTCCACTTCCATACCACAAAATTCGATCACACCTTCGAAATTGAAAGTACCCCAG
The DNA here is from genome assembly GCA_001598015.1 of Dorcoceras hygrometricum. Classification (NCBI taxonomy): domain Eukaryota; kingdom Viridiplantae; phylum Streptophyta; class Magnoliopsida; order Lamiales; family Gesneriaceae; genus Dorcoceras; species Dorcoceras hygrometricum. The sequence continues at coordinate 76,250 of KV015641.1, forward strand.
ATCAGCTGCCCACTTCGCATACGAGTTGATATGAAATATACATTAAATCTTCTTGTAATAATCTTTACCATGCAGGTGTTCGTCGTTTCTCCTTCAGGTCTGTAGCATCACCAGCATAGCTGTCTGAATTATGTGAGTACTTGTAGGTTGGTGGAAAATATATCCTACCTTCTTTCCAACCCTCGAAAACTCGACCTCCTCTCTGCTCTATCCTCAGCTGGCAAGAAGATATGCAAATCAATGTGCTCTTCATCATGCACGAAATGAGTAAGATAATTTTGTGTAAAGAAGAATATATTATACTTGATCTTTATCTAACAAAGCTTTCCAGTTCTGCATTTCAATAAGAGCTTTGGCTGAGCGGAATGGTAGTGCTACTCGGTAGTTCAAATCTCCAAGCCAGAAAACACGGCTACAAGAACATTTATCGTTGGGTAAATAAAACTTACCAAGAAAAATCATTCAATTTAAAATGAAGTGTCTCCACATTCTCATCATTTCTCTAGTTGTCTCAATTTTCGAAATTTAGTTTGGTTAAGCCATCTTACTCATGTTCTAGAATTGTCTCTGGGGATTTCTCATCAAGTTTATTAACTCGTGGAAATCTTGTTTTCCGTAAAATCTCCATAACATCTGCGTTCCTGCGCAGCTCATCACCATCCTTCTGACCAGATGTCAAGTGACTGCAAACAAAGCAAAGGCTAGTCTGATGCAACAACATGCTTATCGAAATAGATCCCTACAACAAAAGCACAGCGCTGCTGCAATTAGTCAATTACAAGAACTTCCAAAAGAACCTGAAAATGGAGTAGTGCTATAAGTGCATTTGGACTACCTTATTTCCAAGATAACCCATTAATCCTCGGCCAACACAAGAAATCTTAATGTTTCGAACGTGTTCCCTCAACTCACTTCGAATCCAAATAGTCAAAAAAACCCCAACCATTTGTTTACTTGCAACTAGAGAGTATCTGGAATCATCAGATACTACATATGCATCCCAACCAGTAGGACGTGAATCCTCGATCGAAAAATCCTCATCTAAACCCCAGGTAGAGAAATCACTAGGTCTTTGGCCCCAAGAATAGTCACTTGGCCTGCAACTCAAATATTCATTGCTCGGCCGTGGAGCTGGCGAATAGTCGCCGGGAAAGTGACCAGAAGAATAATCACTCAGTCTCCAACTAGATGAGCAATCACTAGGCCTGTAACCTGATCTCGTTGTTGGGTCAAAGTCACTAGCTCTATGACCGCATATTACACCATCAGAAACACTTAACCGCCTATCAAGACGAGGTTGGTGGACCAAAATGTCATTCTCCATTCTCCTACAATGAGGAGTCTGAAAAGACCGACGATGGAAAAAGCTCGAGGCTTTACTAGTGGCTGATCCCTCAAAATCTGCATTCCACTCGACAACAGGATCCAGCATAGGTGAGGGTGTATAGTAACCACTGCCTCCGATGTTGCCAGGGGCATTGTTCAATGTTTTCTTGATAATAGCCAGCCACTTCTTGGCAGGGCCATTGTCTTCAGCACCAAGAATATTACCGGCATTCAGAGGAACTATTTCTTGAAATCTATAAAATTTGAGAAAAGGTTAATAAAAATGTCATTTAAGAGAGACACAAAGTTGGATTTATGTCAAGGCATGAATCATGTGTCAAAATCATACCCGAGCACATATATGTCTACCGGAGGAGCAGAATGTATCCAGTTATCTAAGTCCATATTGCTTGGTGGCGATTTTCCTCCCACATTCCATGTTGAAACAAAGATGCTGCTCCAGATAAGCCGACAACATGAGAATTTCACAGAAAATAGAAAAGGCTGAGAAAGTGAAGAATATCTACATACAAAACTAACCTATTTTTCTGGATATTTATTATCCGAGGATTATCAAGATAACCACTCCCTCTCCGATGGGAACGCATTCGGGAAAAGGAATGCTCTACATTCTTTGCTGATTCTCCTGCAAGCCCAATTGGGACAATCTCTTCAATATCATCATAGAAAAGGGAAAATTGTCCAAAGGGACGAATTTAAGGTTCTACATCCACATTACATAATCGAAGATCACACAATTTAGAAGAATGACAAGTGAAAATACTGACCAATTTTACTTTTCTTAAAAGACGGCTCCCTTTCTACGAAGCTAGGCCTCCATTCTGCATTGCCACCTTAAATTATTCATATCAACATTTAACTTCGAAAAATGAAATAGCAGGCGATCATATTGTTTCATAAGTGATATGCAGATAGTATAGCCCAAAGTACATCTCGTAAAGTAGAACTACAACCATAAATTAAACAAAAATCGATAACAAAAAGGGCATCCAATGAAATTTCAAATACAGTAGTCGATTAGTAATATATTGACATGATATTGAGAAAATAAATAGCACAGAACTGGTGGATTTTAAGAAAAAACGAAGTCTAGGTGAAGAGATAAAACAGGGAGCTAAAATTGATTGTTTTATAACATTCACCCAAGACAAATCCATTATAGACAGGCCAATAGAATACAAAAAAATATTGAAATTGTTGTCTTCCTCTAATTTGGCTTTCTCAGCAGCCAGTCCTCAACCACTCCATGAAAATTAATTATTGAGTAAAATACACAAGATATGACAAAGTACCAGAAAACAGACACTAACTATAACCAAAAAAACAGTAGAAGTATTAACAAGAAAAACAAATTTTCAAAAATCAGACAAACTATAAAAACATAAACAAGCCAGATTTCCAAAATGTGACAACTTCAAAGTGGAAAACTCACCTCCATATACAGCTTCATGAGCTTGAAATTCCTCAGTTTTGGATTTGCTGCCGAACCATTTTCTGATCAGTTTCTTTGACCACGAGAGCTTCAAACATACAAAAATACAAAACAAATTCATCCAAAAAATCCAAAGTAAAATTGAAAAAAATCCCACTTTTCAGGAAATTAGAAACAAGGGGTGAAAACTAATTCACAAACAATACCTTGTTTTTTTTGGAATTTCCATCGTTCATTGTTCCGCCTATTTCTTCATGAGATACGATCTACATAATTTTCTTCCCAGCAAACTCTGATTTGTCTCGAAAATATAGCAGAGAAACAAAACAAAATCCCCCAAATAAAAAATTTCCCAAAGTTCACAACTTTATAATAAACTAATATTCAACAACTTCAGGTTTGTACACCTCAAATCTCATGCAAAAGTGGTCAAATCCCAAATATCCATTACCAAATTTTCTTCAAATATCTCAACAAATGCTTAGTCTATAAGCATCCTAGTTTCTTGGCTCCCCACCATGCATCCCAAATGCAAGATTCTATCTTTTCTGTTATTCACAAATACTACAAACAAAATACACACACGAACTGTGACACATGAGAAGCAAGAACCCAAACCCAGAAAATCCAATTCTTCAATCACCAAAAGATGATGCAAAACTAACTCAAGAAACCAACAACCACTTATCAAAGTAAGATATGGGCAAAAAAGTAAGAGAGGTATCCTTTTCTCTCCTCTTGAAACGCAGCCTCGTCCTCAGCAACACACACACACAACGTATCCATATTCTTGTGTGTTGTTGGCTTTTCTTTTATTTCCCGAAGCCCAAGGTCGTCCCAGAATGGAGGGGCAACCGGCATGCGGTTTAACTCTAATTCATGGCTAAACAACTAACCAGAGAGTGACCAATGGAGTTTTTTTGGTATAATAGAAAGATATTATTTTCGATGGAAAAAGTAAAATTCAGCACTTTAAAGAATTAGCAAAATTCATTCAAAAAAATAGCAATATTCAGGTTTTCATCTAGAAAATAAATAAGCCAAATGCATCATGTATCCTTTAATGAATTAAAAATAATTCTTATATAGTAGTCTGTTTTTTGTTTGGAATACTATTACTAACATATTAGTAATGGGATGTTGGATATTGTCATATACTTAATATCACTGTAACTCTGTAGTGCTGATCAAAGTTTTAATTTAACTAATTAGAAAACAAAAACAATCTGTATGCATATTTTACCATGTTCAAATAAGTTATATTTCCTTAAAATATTATATATACGCACTTTTAATAATTCTTGAAATTTAACAGCTTTTAGTAAAACAAAAATAATTACATTAATTTTTCTTTCCATTTACCAATAAAAAAAATTAAATATTCATCAAATTGTATCTTTATTTTCTAGCTTATTAATAGATTAACCCCTTATATAGGTCCCATTATATAGGTCAGAGGTCTTTTGATTCATACATGTTTTAAATATAGGATATGCATGAGTAGGCAGGGGCCAGGAGAGAGGACTTATATAACGAACTAACCTCCAAAATATACCCCTAAAATATTTCACTGTCCGAGAACGTAACATTGTATCTTGTGCGAAACTGGGATTCCACCAATATACTACGAGCGGTAGTTAATAAAGCTATTAAAGAAACCAAATAAAGATAAAACTTCTCGGGTCTGCATTAGTAACTGTAGCCCACACACACATTATGTATAATATCAAATAACGCCATATCTTATATGTACAGCATTATTTTTTATTAATTGTTGGAATATATTCACCTTTGGTTAATTCGAATTGATAGGTTCTAAATTAGCACTTGTAATGATTATTTATGTGTAAAATTAAATATGCTTAATTACTACTTTAAAATGTGAAATTCTTGTAAACGAAACCGGGTGTGTTTTGATACAATAAAACATGCATCAGTTTCATTTTAAAGACTTCTGTGACATTGGAAATACAAATTTTAATACAGTTCTCAAAAGTTCATCCAAAGGTGTTCATTCTAGTATATTTGATTTCTCTCCTTTTACGTGTCAAAGGATGCTATAGGATCAGTTATATATAAGAATGAGCAAAATATCGGTTAAATCAAATTAATCGATCAAATTGAACCAAATTATTAAATTGGTTCGGTTAATCGCTTTTTATTTTAAAAAATCGGTTATTTCGGTTCGGTTACGATTTTCTAATATCGGAATTCGATTAACCGAAATAATCGATATGTTATATATTAACTATTTTTTTATATATTATATTATTTATTAATTTTAATAGTTTAAAAATAGACTAATACGTAATACCTAATTCTCCTCTCATTCCTCTCGTCGTCAGTCAATTGAATAGATTCATTTGGTTCTTCTCCATCTCGAAACTCCAATTATTCTCATTTCTCGAAAGATTCCGAGACCGTCAACTGAATACGGTGTAGATTGGTGATTGTCCTTATCAAGGATAAGGTGAATGTGCTTAGATTTTTTAGATTTGTGTGTGATTAGAAAAGGAATTACGGATGAATGTCCATCTGTCGATGTCGATTTTGTTTCTTCCATAATTTACCACGAAGGGCTTCGATAGTTGATTGAGCTTCCATTTCTGCTCTTTTTTTTAACCTGGCTAATGACTTGGGAAGATGGGATATTAACTAAATCGGTTGATGTTTCGGGATTCAAGATGAAATTTAGAAAGAAAATGAGCGAATATTTAGAAATCAAAAGTCCACAATCTTCAAAATATTTTCCAACAAAATGGTAACCGAAATAACCGATTTTTTTCGGTTTCGATTGTTATCGATTATTGAAAATAATTTGGTCGGTTCGGTTAGCTAAAAAAAATTCGGTTCGATTCGGTTAAAAAAAATTGGTTCGGTCGGTAATCGAACCGACCGAATACTCACCCCTAGTTTTATATATATATATATATATACTGATGGCTAGGGTTTTGGTTTGTGAAATGGTTTAAAGCATTTGGTTTATACAATTATCATTTACTAATTCTGGTAGAACGTACATCAAACATATAAAATTATATATATGCAGATAATGTCTAGTTTTTTCATTTAATCGCTTAGAAATAAAAACCATGCGTCACATATTTAATTTCACAAATTGACCTTTCACTAATTAATGCGCCATGAATTTGATCCCCTAAGATCGATTCTTACAAACAATTGTAAGACTATCCTTCCCATCCGACCCAACAAATTTTATTAAAGAAAGATGGATCAATAAGTGGAACCCTAGAGGATGAATTAAAGGCATGGACGGATATACAACTACTACATGGTAACAATAACTCACACTAGAAAAATAAATAAATAAATAAAATAACGGTCAATTGTGAAAAAATCCCCAAACCCAAATTCATCTTGTTGCTCAGTCCCTAGGTCAGAAATTTATTGACTTCCGTCCCTGACACAACCCAAGATTTTGTTTCAACTCCCCATTAATTGCAATTTCCTATATTACCCTCATCTCTTCAATTTCCAGCTACTCCCTCCCCATTTCTCGATTCAACGTTGTTGGAGATAAATTTGAAGTTTGGTGATAACAAATTAAGTGTAAAAGATAAGTGAAATCTGATATGGACCGAAGGAAGAATTTCAGATCCCTACTATTCATATTCGAAAAGAGAAGCACAGTATTTTGAAGATTTCAGACTTCAGGTATCGGGTTGAAGAAATCGGTTATCGAGTTGAAATTGGGTTATTTGGATTACCGGGTCAAGTATTTCAGATCTCTACTGTTTTAGTTGAACGCGAGAACATCTTTCAGACTTCAGATACACAAACAGAGGTCATAAGTGATGACGTGTCAAAAGTCAACCCATGTCAACAAGTTTTCATAAGAAGGAAAAGATCAGATTTCTACTGTTGGATAAAGAAGGAAGGAAACAGCGACGTTAATTATCAAGTTTTCAGACTTCACATCTATTCTTCAAGGAATTCAAGTCTTCCAGTTATTGTAAAAAGGGGAACAGTAGCAGCGATTTTATTAAAAATATTGAAGTTGCCAGACTTCACAGATGTGTTAAGACAATCAGACTTCTACTGTTGCAAAAGTGGAGAAGGAAGCAGCGACGATGACGTCACAGAAATATGCACAGTGAAATATACGAAAAAGGGGGTAACATTCGTAAAACCAGATACTCTCACTGGTTAAAACAGACGACAAACGCGAACCCTAGAGGATGAATTAAAGGCATGGACGGATATACAACTACTACATGGTAACAATAACTCACACTAGAAAAATAAATAAATAAATAAAATAACGGTCAATTGTGAAAAAATCCCCAAACCCAAATTCATCTTGTTGCTCAGTCCCTAGGTCAGAAATTTATTGACTTCCGTCCCTGACACAACCCAAGATTTTGTTTCAACTCCCCATTAATTGCAATTTCCTATATTACCCTCATCTCTTCAATTTCCAGCTACTCCCTCCCCATTTCTCGATTCAACGTTGTTGGAGATAAATTTGAAGTTTGGTGATAACAAATTAAGTGTAAAAGATAAGTGAAATCTGATATGGACCGAAGGAAGAATTTCAGATCCCTACTATTCATATTCGAAAAGAGAAGCACAGTATTTTGAAGATTTCAGACTTCAGGTATCGGGTTGAAGAAATCGGTTATCGAGTTGAAATTGGGTTATTTGGATTACCGGGTCAAGTATTTCAGATCTCTACTGTTTTAGTTGAACGCGAGAACATATTTCAGACTTCAGGATACACAAACATGATAAGGCAATGACACGTGCTATTTCAGATCTCAGCGAAGTGAATAAAAGGAAAATTCTCAAAGACCAGACCTCTCGCTAGTCAAACATAAGTCAACAAACAGAGACCTTTGTACAAAGCCATAAAGGAGAAGATATCCAGATCTCAGGAACAATCGAAGTTGAAGAAAACAACTCTTCAGATTTCAGCATCGATTTATATAAACAAAAAGGGGGATATTGATCAGATGACAGAAGCGATTGAGAAGAAATAATGAAAAGCAGGAATAGATTTCTCCTTTGGGACTTCGAAACGCGATGTAACATTTCCTGAAGCGAACCAAAGAAGACAATATACAGGAGAGTTATACAGATTCACAGAACTCACAAAAAGGGGGAACAACGCAAAGAAGAAATTCTACCAGACCTCTACGCGATTAAAGATGCGATTGAATATACGAGAGAGAAACAGATCTTTGTTTTGAATGGTATCAACAATCAGACATCTGAAATACTTGGCTGGACATTGAAGTTAATTACCACGTGAAATCAAGAAATGGGGAGGGAGTGAGATGGAAATCGAAGAGATAGGGGGTAATATAGTAAATTATAGTTATTGGGGAGTTAAAACAAATTATTGGGTTGTGTCAGGGACTGGAAATAATAAAGTTCTTAACTGGGGACTGAACAACAAGATGAGTTTTAATAAGGGGAGTTCTGAACAATTCACCCATAAAATAACACACACTCGGGAGTCGCGGCACAAGAGACCTGTAGAAAAAGTAGACACCAAAATATTTTTTTAAAAAAAAATTTATGGAAGCTATTAGTTCTTGAAATTAAAATGGTAGGGAAGAAAAATAAAAATAAAAAATGTGATATATGTAGTTCAATAGTTAGAGTGTGTTGTGAGGAATATAAAAGAGTTTCATCAATGTATCTTCCATGGCGTTTTTATTTTGAATTATCAATATTTCTTGATCAGAAGATAAGTACTGCAGAAGTCATTCTGGTTTAAAAAATATAAGCTAATTAAAATACTAACCAAACTGATTAATTTCCATTTCAAAATTGGGTACTAACACCTCAGAACTTATTTTATAATAACTCGTTATTTTCTGAATCAGATGGGATCGGTTGGTTGTTTCGGTCAAGAACTGGTTATGACTTTGTTCCGAATCACACCTCTAAACGTTTTTATTGGTTGCACTGGTAAAACCGCTAAAGAACAAATTGAACAAAACCATTTCATATATTTTTTGTTTTTAAAAATATTAATATTTTTACTTTTGAAACCTATTGCGATTTGAATCTCAAATATCATGTCATCGTGTCTCAATATATAACCTTAGCAATTAGGTCAAGAGGTTCTTGATACCTTATTCTAATATTGATTATATGAATTCTTTCATATTTAATTTGTATTTGTAAAAATTTTTCTTTAATAGTGTTGCATCTGCTACGTATATCAGATCTAGATTTTGATTAACACAAAACTTATTCTTATGTTTCTAACGATTTAAGTGAGTGTGCAGGTCTAAGCTGAAGCAGATCAGATTAGACGCAAACTGAGAAGCGACGAACGGAGTGCAATTGAGAATATGCCCAAGCTGATCCAGTAGTGGACGTACAAACTGATCCAGCAGACGACATTCAAACTTATCCATCTTAGGCAAAGATCAACACAGAAGAAACTAGTTCAGGGAGACCAGCTTAGAGGAGTTCAACTGAGAGCTGAACGAACTAATATCGACCAAATCAACTCAGAAGAGACAAGATCAACTCAGGAGATATAAGCTGATACATCATAGCAAGATCAGCAAAGAGTCGATCAGCTCAGAGCAGGAACAACTTAGAAGATCAGATCAGCTCAGGAGCACAAACCAGATCAGCTTAGAGCGGTTCAGCTGAAAGAAGAACGTGCTGAAGCATCGATCAGATCAGCTTAGAGGTTTAAGCTGAAACAACAGAGCTAGTCCAAGCTGGAGCAGCACAGACAGAATCAGAACATTGTCGAAGCAGCTCGAAGCTGAACGGACTGGAATCATCGTCAAGATCAGCTCAGAGCTGGACGAACTGGAGCAGCACATACCAGATACAGAAGCAAAGCTTAGAGCTGAACAATGAAGATATGAAACAGCTCAAAGCAAAACAATGAAGAAATGAAACAGTTTAGAGCAGAAGAAAGAAGAACGAAGCAGATTAGAGCAAGAACATCTTAGAGGGAGATTCATAGTGGATCAGCTGAGAGAGACGATTAGCTGAGAATAAGAAGAAGACGAAGCAAGATTGAATAGCTGAAAGAGTAAGAATAGAGCAGAACAGATCAGATGATAAGCGAGCAGCTTAGAATAGCTTAGAAGGAAAGCAGCTCAGATAATCAAGAACAGTATAGTTTTGTATCAGATCAGATTGGAGCCTTGCAACAGATCAGTTCACATAAGAGGAGAAGAGCTTAATTGATAGAACAGATCTCGGAGACTATATTAGATCAGCACAGACCATCAGATCACGAACAAAGCAGTTTGAACATGAGCGTATACGAAGACTGGATTAAAGTACTTCTGTAACGCCCATAAATCCATAATTCCACAAATGTAAAGATAAAAGTTTTGAGAGATATATTAGTAATTTTACATGCCAATCAAATTTAACCTATGCTGATCTGTTTCAGTTTAGGCGCGGTTGCGAGAGCTGTCCGGTCGATCAAGACAAGCCTGGTTCGTTTCATTTTTAACCAAATTGGTTCGTTCTGCATTGTATTTGTTTTAAAAGCGGGGTAGCACTATTAGTAGCACTTTAACAAAACGTGTTTTCATTTAACTTGGCTTTGAGATTTTTGTATAAACACCTACACAAGCACCTCTCACCTTCATTCATGAAACCTTCACGTAGAGGAAAATCTTTTGAGAAAGTGATGCTCTCTATAAAACAAAACCTATCAAAGTTTCATTTCAAACGGACGATCGTGTTTGTTCGCTGTTCAGGCCAGATGAATCTCTGCTAATCGTCATCGTTGACAAGTAAACGCTGTTTCTTGCTGTACTTTGGAAAGAATATATTGATTTCTTTCTTGCATGCTTGTATGAGTTAAAGAGGTTTGAGAAACGTTTTTTGAAGTTTTTCAAACGCAGAGTTAAATTTATACAGATTTTTGAGAAAGTATTGGTTTGCTAAAGTTTTGATCCAGAAATGTTTTGTTAGAAAATGTTTTACGATGTTTGATCCAGTTTCTTCTTGAAAATTATGGGATGTTCTGTAAGTAGCTTACAAGCAGCTTACGTGCTTTTGTTTCAATAGCTTACAAGCAGCTTACATGTTCTTGTTTCTTGAATTTCCTTATATATTTTCGATTACTTCAGACAAGGAAATATTCTAAGCTGTTAGTCATTTTGAGCTAAGTTCGCGATCTATTTCTTTCCCAGAGCTGATTTTAAGTCGCGGTCTGTTTTCCCGAGTTGATTCTAAGTCGCGATCTGTTTATTTTTCTAGAGCTGTTCATTACCCGTAATCTGTTTATTTTTCCAGAGCTGTTTATTACCCGTGATCTGATTTTCTTATCCAGAGTTGTTTTACGCTCTTAATCTGATTTCATTATCCAAGATGAGTTGACTTTGACCATCGTAATCTAGTCTGATCATTTAAGTTGTGTTGATTTATCCTAATCTGAGTTGATCAAACAGCCCAAATCTAATTTTCTATTCTGATCCAGTACCCTTGCGTTCTGTTCATACTCCGAGCTGATTCAGCTCAGGTGCATTCTGGACTGATACAGTAATTTCAAGATAATTCTTCATTTCTTTAGATTTGATTCGAAAGTATAACTCCAATTCGTTCGCAGTTATACCCATTTCAAGAGATAGTTCATCAGTTTAGAGCTCTACTATTCGTTATTCTTTTCTATAGTCGAGCTGATTCAATTTTCCTTCTTCGAATGAACTCCAATGAACTCCCAATATTCTTCGAACATCAAAAGAGTTTTTAAGATAGCAAACCATATTTGAAAGCGATCTGTTTCAAATTAAAGAAAAGCAGATTTACAGAAAGTTTAAAGAAAGATTGACAGAAAGTTTAAAGGAAGTTTATTTCAAAAGCTTTGTGATTTGTGACGAATATCAGATGGTCAATAGAGGGTGTGTGGTAACTGGTCGACGGATCGGAGTGTCCTGCCAACAAAGGGTGTGTGGTAACCGATCAACGGATCGGAGTGCCCTACCAATAGAGGAAGTGTGTTAATCGATCGACGGACCAGAGTGCCCTACCAACAGAGTCAAAGATTAGGGCGTGTGGACAATGGCAGAAGTGTCGTTGGGTCCCGGTCCACCTGGAACCAGTTAAACTTGATCAAGCGAATAGAGGACCTAAAAAAATCTTTCGTTCACACTTCACCATAGAAAATGAGGACTACTATGGTTTGTTATATAACCGAGAATTCAAGAAAGATAAAGTTACTTCCTTTACATATTAAACTTTGCAGATTAAATTTTACAGTTTAAAGTTTAAAGTTTACAGTTTAAACGTTTTCAAAATGTTTTGAGCATGTGCAGCGTATGCTTCGTAGTTTCCCAGTTTCACAGTTTCTCAGTTTACCAGTTTAAAGTATTCAGTTTTCAACTTACGAGTTGTTCAGCTTTCAAGCTCTATCAGTTTACGAGCTTTCAGTTACAGTAAAGATATTGTTATGTCTGTATTACCTGCCTTCGTTATATCAAGATTTGCTTGCTGAGCCTCTAGGCTCACTAGGTTTCCTAAGTGCGGGTGATCAGGTTTAGAGGTTGCTGGTTGGTGCGAGTTGGATCAGATCGGGGGTGTTTATCGTGGACATTCGTTTCCGTACTGTTTTAGTTTACAGTCTTTTGTTGTATAGAAGAGTAGACACATCCTTTGAACGTTTCTTATTACTTCTTCACTTATTTCAATGTAATCTGAGTGAAATTGTATATTTGGATATATATATATATATATATATATATGGAGAATAAGGTTTGAATGCATTATTTGGTCTACGCTCGACTTTTTGGTTGTGATAGATTTTGTATTTGGACTATTAGAAGATCTTTGTTGGCTGGGGTGGTCAGGAAATTGTGAAGGTGACACCCCTGTCGCAACCCAGGCATTCCCATAACCATCTTTCTAACTTTTTTATTCTTTTGAGTATGTCATAGCCATTAATGCATATGATGAAGACGATGGAGGATATTAGTTTTTTTTTTATTATTGTACCCACATATTATATCTTTATATATTTTTCCAAAATTCAAATGTAAAAAATATCGAATTTATGCAACACCACTTGCCGTTCATGATTCTCATAATATATAACCAGGAGTATATATTGACTTATGGTTTCCAATTAATTCACACATTAAAACATACACATCATTCATAAATCATCGGCCATTTTTAGGTGATAGAGGAAACTTATATAGCACGGATAGACAAATGCATAGAGACAATTTATGTGGGGCATGGTACGTTGTATGTATATGTATATATATATATATATATATGTGTGTGTGTGTGTGTGTGAGTGTGTGTGTGTGTGTTTACAAGTTTCGCAGTACGTATTGCCTTGACAAGATATCCAGTATGTTTCTTTTAAACTACGCAATCTGAAAAGTTTATCAAGTTTCGCAATTTATCTTAAAAGTATTTGGTTTTGTACCAAGTACAAATTTTGAGTATCATTCATTTCGAACCCCAAACTTATTATAATTACTATCCGAAAAACGTGGTCGTCACAATTGGTATCAAAGCATGGTTCTTAAGATAAACACTTCTTTTAGCTTGAGGCAGTCTACGCCAACCGCTTCAGTTAAACTGTGAGTTTATTTAAATGTAATAGATTAAAGATCCTTTTTAAAAGAATTGTGGTGGATTTGGGCTATGGTTCAGATATGGCAGGTAGAGGAATAGGAAGGAGAGAAATTATGAATGAGGAGGATAGTTCGGATAGCAACACGCGTGTAATAGCAAGCATGGCACAGCTACTGGAACAACTAGTAGGCCGACCAGTCCAACCAAGGGAATGGCCAATCTTCGAACAGAGGATTCAGTCACGAGAATCATCAGGAGAAATTTAGACGCCAAAGGCCTAAGGATTTCTCTGGAAACCAGTGATCCACTTGCAACAGAGAGCTGGATCAATTCCTTGGAAGTTATATTCGAATATTTGCCTGGCTGATCTGGATAGAGCAAGATCCGCAATTTATATGCTAAGGGATGACGCGATGATTGGGAAGGTGCCAAATTATCAGTGAGCACACTTTCTTGGGAGGAATTCAAGAAAGTATTTTATGATCAATACTTTATTGTAGACGTGCGCTTTGAGCTGAAGCGCGAATTTCTAACTTTGAAGCAGAGAGAAATTCTAGTGAGGGATTACATCCACAAATTTGAATGAGGATGTTATTTTGTACCTTTGATTGGGAAATATGCGGAGGAAAAACTTCGTCATTTTGTTGACGGATTGAGGCCAACCGGGAAACATGATGTAAGACTAGCTGAATCTAAGGACTTTAGGTCAGCAGTAGACAAACATCTCCGATCTGAACAAGATTGGAAAGAAATAGAGGAAGAGTGTAACGCCCCAAAATCTATAGGACCACATTTATGCATTTTATTGATCTCATGGGCCAAATTGGCAATTTTAAATGTTATGTATTTGCTGATTTTAATTAATTTCAGAAATGAGATGCGCTGCGGCTGGTACCAGCAGATGACTCCAAAGAGTGATGCACGAGATGGTTTAAATCGCTTGAAAAATTATTTTAAGGAGGACAAATGATTTCTTTTGAAAAAGGTTTGGTGTTTTACAAATTAAAATGATATGAAGGGAATTTTACTAAACTTTAGAAGTGTGTCATGCTTGATTTCACAAGTAGCTTGCCACTAATCCCTTTCATATAAAAACCTGTTTTCAAAGTAAGATTTTCATCATTTGCAAAGAAAAGTCTTAAAGTGTTCTTCAAAATAATTCCAGAAGAGTTCGTGCGTTGCTTAAGGAGAAGAATTCTGCAGGGATCAGTTGCTGTTGCAAAGCTTCATTAAAGGCAAGTAAAAGCTGATCCTTTGCTACAACATTTGAAGCATATATTGTTGTTTTATGGATCTACTTGCCTGTATGTTTAAGATATGTTTAAAGTTCATGTCCGAAATGATTTAGACATGAAAAGGAAAGAAAGATGGGTTCGAAAATGATGTTATGATGTTTTCCAGAAATTTTATGATGTTTTAAATGTACTGAGGATTCGAGTTTATTCCCAGAATGTTATGAATGTTCTTCTTTCAGTAGTTGTAATATCAGAATTTGATAACTGTGTAATCGGTAGTTACTGGTTGAATCATTATAAAGTATGGTTTGATAGGCAACGGCGGATGGCATAGTTGTTGTTTTGATGTTACAAATGTCGAGTTATGTTCCAGCAGCTGCATCTCATTGTTAAGATTCAGCAGCTGCATTGTTATAATGTTTACGAATGTTCTTCCTTTTGCTGTAATGTCGGGATTTGATGATCGTGTAATCAGTGGTTGCTGGTTGAATCAGTATAAAGTCTGGTTTAATAGGCGACGGCTGGTAGCGCGATCATTGTTTCGATATTACAAGTGTATTTAGTAAATTCCAGCAGATGCACTGTTCATCAGCAGGTGCATCTTTCCTTGTTAAAATCAGCAGTTTCACTTCTTTGTTAAAATTCAGCAGTTGCGTTGTTTTCATAAAATCAGCAGATGCACTGTACATCAGCAGGTGCATTCCTATTGAACTAATTCAGCAGCTGCATTTCTTTGTTAGAATTCAGCAGTTGCGTTGTCTTTCAAAATTCAGCAGATGCACTGTTCACCAGCAGATGCATTCCATTGTGATAGTTCAGCAGTTGCGTTATTCGTTTCTAAGTACTGCTCATTTCAGCTGGTATTAGTCTTGCGACTGGTACTATTCATTTATATATATGTGTTAGCGCTTTTTCTTGCCACTGGTTGATTAGCGTATTCCTTGCGACTGATCGATGCGCTAACGACGTCGTTTCTTTAAGTTATAAAATATCAGCAGATAGTCTTTCATCCTATCTGTTATTTACTTCAACGACATCGTTTCATTTAAATACGATTGTCTTAGTAAAAGATCCTGCAGCTGGTTTCTGTTTATTCCAGCTGGTTCATTTTAGCGATATTTGCGAACAGCAGAGATCTGTTTTGTTTCATAAGTGCTGTTCCATTTTCTTACGACTGGTCCCTGCATTTCGACTGGTTTCTCTCCATTGTTATGATTTCAAAGTTCGAATTCGATACTCAGTAAAATTTCAAAGTGGAAGCAAAAGTTTTAAAACGATGGAACCCGAGGATTTTAAGCAAGAAAGTTTTACGAAAGGATTGTTAAGGAACAAAAGCTATTTTAGATTATGGCATAGATAGTTGACGGTCACCCATGAGCTATATGCTAGAACGAATTTCCGAAGTCATTTGATCAAGTGCAATACGGACCACATAGAACTTATATGCCATGATCAACTGAAAATGATATTGAAATTGTTAACAATGAGAAGTTGGGCTATCATCCCCTGTTTCTGTCATTGAATGTTTATTGAACTGTTTACGAAAATGATATTGTTCATTGAAGTTCCTTAACATATGTATTGAACAGATGTCCACCTGTATATTTGAATTGCTATTACCCAGGTTTTACGTGCTGAGCCTCTAGGCTCACTAGCTTTTAAAATG
>KV015641.1:98652-111178 GCA_001598015.1 Dorcoceras hygrometricum
AGTCATTTTGATCAAAGTGCAACACGGACCATGAGGAACTTATATGCCATGATCAACTGAAAATGATATTGAAATTGTTAACAATGAGAAGCTGGGCTATCATCCCCTGTTTCTGCCATTGAATGTTTATTGAACTGTTTACGAAAATGATATTGTTCATTGAAGTTCCTTAACATATGTATTGAACAGATGTCCACCTGTATATTTGAATTGTTATTACCCAGGTTTTACGTGCTGAGCCTCTAGGCTCTTTAGCTTTTAAAATGGTGCAGGTGCGACAACTGATGGAAGAACAGCAGGTGAAACTTGAAACCAGCAGCTGGGTGGTTGTGTTTATCAAGGGGCCAACGTAATCCGTGTCTAGGATAATGTTGTTTTATCTTCTGTAGGATATGTATTAGATCAGTTGCAACGGTTGTATATTTACATAGAATAGCAGCTGGTTGTAAATCGCAATTGCAAAGTTATATAATATACTCTGTTTTTCCGCAAACAAGTTTCAGCAGTTGGCGCCGTAATTAGTATTGTGTCTGTGTCTGGTTTGTGTTTCGAGTTTTCTTTCAATTTATAGGAGATACAGCCTATAGCGAATTACCTTTTAGCCTTCTTTTATTCAAAAATTTTTATTCACCCCAATTCTCGTGATTCCCGTGGGTTCGGGCCTCACAAAGAGCGACAGCTGAAACAACAAGCTTTTCAGCTCAAGAACCAGAGGCAAAATAAACGGCCCAACAACAACAAGCGGATGCCTCAAGGTCAAAGACCTCCCCAACCCCAACCTATCAGTGTAGTTCCTGGAGTTGACAATCGACTAGTGTGCCCAAAATTTCATAGGAGCCATGTTGGTCAGTGCAAATTTGGCCAGAGGGTATGCTATAAGTGTGGCGCTCCTATTCATATCGCCAAGGATTGTCAGCAATCAAAGCAGCTCATACCCAGTAAAGCTTATGTCATAACAACAGATCAGGCAAATCGAGAGACTACGGTTGTTACAGGTGAAATTTTTGTTACTGATATACCTTCTACAACTTTAATAGATTCAGGTGCCACCCATTCTTTTATAGCAGAGGCTTTTAGAAAGAACATTCTTCTCCAACCTCAATAGCTATCAGTAGAATATTGTGTAACAATATTGAAACGAACCAGACTTTAGAAATTTTATTTATTTTTTTTAAAAAATATTTGCGGAATACATAAACTGAAAGTGTAGCTCGTTCCTTTTTAAAAAATTTCTAAACCATCACTCAAAACATAAATCAAATAAATATCTCGAATCGTTAAATCATCCATACTGTAAAAATCAGACTGCATAAAATTACTGAAAATAAACAAGTTGAAACCAATATTTGAAAAGCGTATCATGACTAAAACAAAACATCAATGCGGCCACGGGATACTGCTGCAGCGCGCGCTCAAATGTCCTCACCTCCAGTCGGACATACTCTGTAGGATCATCACCTGCACCATTTAAACCTAGTGAGTGTCAGGTGTGCTAATACATCAATTAGTCACAATTATGCGGAAGCATTAAAAACATGGGCTAAAATTTTTTTCGAAATTGGGCTTGATCCAAACTATCATTCAAAATAAGTTCTTAATCAAAATAAAGATTTTAAATCAAAACTCATCAATACAACAGGTAAATAACAAGTAGTCAATCAACTACAGATCCCCAAACATAAATAAAGGCACATGACATCCCCTGGCTCAATATATCATACATATAACTGGGACTCAAATCAAAATGGGGATCGACCAGCTGAAGCACTACTCTGTCCAGCCTGGTTACTGAGAACCTGAAAAGGCCAACCAAGACCCAAGCAGCCCAAAAACAGGGAAAGAAAACGAGGTCAAACCTCAGTACGAAGAGCACAATAAAGCAACAGTCATATCAGACATGCAATATTTCAAACGTGCAATGCATGAGGGATACCAAGAATCATCGGTAAGCAAAGCAAAACGACTCAGCTATGCAGATATCATCATCCTCCTGCGATCTTCAGGTGCGACGACTCAGCCGACCATCAGAAGGTAGTGGTATTCAGGAGCGACGACTCAGCCGGCCATCACAATAGCAACGTTGGACCTTTCAAGCACGACGACTCAGCCGACCAATCACAATGCGCAGAAGAATCCAGCTCTCAAGGAAATCAGGCTTAATATGTATGCGTGAATGCACAGCATGTAGGACCGAGCGCTTGCCGCTTTACCAAAAGCTATAGCTGGTGGTAACGGTGCAACTCCAATATTTTAAACCGTATAGCAACACAAGCGCCACGTTTCGATCGCTCTACCTAGCAGGGGAAATTATTGCACCTCAACAGTGTAGCCGTGGAAAAGGCTTCTGTAAAGTTCTAACATAGTTGTACATTGTGTCCTTCATCATTAAATACTTTGCAGGCTTGGTTGACTTTAAGCTTTATTCATTTCTGCGCTTGCAGCTATTTTACACTTTAAGCATGTGAATTTTGTACCTGATGTAGACAAGACAAACAAATAAGTTTGAACTGATTAATCCAATCTTCACATAGCTTATGTTCAAACTGCTTTGTTCGTCCGAAATGGTCTCTCTGAGCTGGTTGCTTCTCATCTAAACTGCTCTTGTTCACAACTGTTCTCTGTTCTGCTCTTCGTTCTGAACTGCTCTTGAATACTCCAAGCTGATTTGTACACTGCTTCTCTAAGCTGGTTTCTTATTTGATTATGTGTACTTGCTTGTGATATTCCTTCACGACGGCATCCAAGAGTACACTTGACAGATCTTGCACCAATGATTATATCCCTTCTTCTTTGGATCATCTAATCACATTTGTTCTTCATCTCATCTGATTCAGCTTTTATTGGACCTCTATACTTCTGATCTGAACTGAACCTACTCTTGCTCCAAACTGGTGAGCCAGCTTGGGTGTCTGCTGCGATCAGGTTGTACTCTACTGTACCAGCTTAGGAATCCCACCACTGTACCAGCTTAGATATCTTCTACTAGACCATATTAGGCCTCCCCTCACTGTTCTAGCTTAGATATCTTCTTAATCTGCTCTTTGTTTGATCTTCTTCAGTACTTTTCTTCTTATCCGATCCAGCTTGGGACTTTCTCTGTACCAGATTGGACCGATGGAGACTGATCAGTAGACCCTACTCTTGGATTTCTTCTTCTTCTACGAGGTCACCTCGAGCTCGTCAAACTTACAGATATCGTACGGCCACCCCCTTCACTTCCGCCTTCGCATTTCTTCTTCTATAGAAGCACAATTCTTCCTCATCCTTATCTTCATCTTCATCTTCCACATCATCCACAATAAACCCATCCGAGCTGCTTTGTCCTTCACCAGCTTGCTTCTAAGCTGCTCTGATTATGACAGGGGACTGCACATCGATCCTTAACCATTAGTAAAATAACAACAGGTTTTGTGATAATCAAAATTAAGATTCTGATCTATAAGCACAGATCCAACAATTTTGTAGCACAAAGTTTTTGATTTAAAATACTCTTTCAAGAACAACCTGCTCTGATACCAATTGTGGAAATTATCCGGCGGATCGCAACAGTAGCACAGAGTTAAAGCTCTAATACCACTTGATAGGATCGAGAAACGGATCAGATCACGTCATGCAAGGGGACGATACGGAACAAAGATAGTGCGGGTTTAAACCAGCATTTAAAAGCAATGAAACAACACGTTCTGTCAGATCGCGATCTGTATAAGATTGGAGTTGCAATAAATCCAATATTGAAAGGTTTTGAGTATCAAGATCCCTTTAAAGTGAGACTTAAAATCTGTTTAAAGCATGTCTGCAGTAAAACTAAAAAAATATGTTGCGAGTTTGTTTATGGAAGTTCGAAAGCAGCATCTTCTACTTCCCCCTTCTTCCAAATTGGAAGACTCTATTAGAAGACTTTGATTATACAAAAACTTGTACAAACTCATCTCAGACGTGACTTACCACACTGCTCAAACTGAGATTCTAGACTCATCTCTCTAAACTTGTTTAATGTCTCTGTGCTAAGACTACATACACTAAAGTAGTACGTCTTTGTGCCAAGTTAGAATTGAAATATTTGACTTTACATTCACTCACCTAATCTGTTTCACCCAGCTCTCGTATATTCTGAGCGAATGTGTGTGTGAGAAATTTTCTGATACATTGTAATCTATCAAATGTATTCTCACACACTGTCGTCTTCTTCGTGATCTTTAGGATATTACAACGATGTCTGCTGGTGCACAACTGATTTTTCTATTCTCGTCCAAACCAGCACTCTGTGCACCACCATGGTTTTCTTCGTCTTCAGTTCAGGTGTATATATAGCCTCTGATCTGATATGAGCGTTGGACACAATTTTCTATTCGTTTGAAAAGGTTTTTGTAAGTTTTTGACATTGTGTGATTGTTATATTTTCTTCGTACATGAGTATATAAGGCTATTTATTATTTTTGTCTGCACTGATACAACAACATAACCTAACCCTAAGAAAAACACACGCCTCCCTCCTTCCTCTCTCACGCCGCCGTCGCCGCCGTCGCCGCCGCCGCCTCCGCCGGAAAATTGGTTTCCGGCCAACTTGACGTGGAGACTCCGTTCGTGCTGATCTCGTCAGGGCTTCTAGTGCAGCCTGACGAAGGAGTCTCGGATCTGGTCGTGGACCGGATTGGCGATTCTACCGCAATCTACCGAGAAGAGCCGGGTTCTTGAAACACCGGTTGGAGCCAGGCACAAGTGCCAGAGAGGTAACTCGCTAAACATCCTATGAATGTCGTAGAATGTTGATTTGTTTTTCGTATTGATCGCCTCCCGGTTCAATTTTTGATTGTTCTTCCGCTGCCTGCCGGGGGGCGGATCCGGATCCCCAACACGGCCACCCTCAAACTCCTTTGCTTTAGGTTGTCGAACTCCCGCTCACGGTTGTTATAGAAAGACTCAAGGGTATACTCCTGTCGAAAAGCCACACAGAAGCTCTCCCAAGAAATCAAATCTCCAGTCTCGTGCATGACTCGGGAAGTACCTTTCCACCAGCGTTGAGCATGCTCTCTCAACTGCAAAACGGCTAACTTTAGTCTCCTCTCCGGAGAATACTCAACCACATCAAACAGTTCTTCCATATGCTCTAACCAGCCCTCAGCTATCAGACCACTCTCGGCACCAGTAAACGTCGGGGGATTCATCCTCTGGAACCTAGACAACACTAGCTCCATCTCGCCGATCTGTCTAGTCATATCATCTACCTCGGTCTGTCTAGCACGACGATGCAAAGGTATACTCTGCTGCTCAACATCCTCATCACTCCCGGGAGCCCTAGACTCCTCACCAGCTCGTCTAGCGATTCTACTCCTACCTCTCCTCGGCGGCATCTACCCAAACTCAGAGGTAAGAATACAAGCAGACAATACACAGAGGCAGATACAAATCACACAAATCACGGAGTCAATCAAATCAAAACACAAACTCTGTGCCTAGACTCGAGTGTGGTAAAAAAGAAATCGAGCTTATCCCAGTTTAAGCTTTGATACCAAAAATGTCAGGTTCGGTGTGCTAATACATCAATTAGTCACAATTATGCGGAAGCATTAAAAACATGGGCTAAAATTTTTTTCGAAATTGGGCCTGATCCAAAATATCATTCAAAATAAGTTCTTAATCAAAGTAAAGAGTTTAAATAAAAACTCATCAATACAACAGGTAAATAACAAGTAGTCAATCAGCTACAGATCCCCAAACATAAATAAAGTCACAAGACATCCCCTGGCTCAATATATCATACATATAATTGGGACTCAAATCAAAATGGGTATCGACCAGCTGAAGCTCCACTCTGTCCAGCCTGGTTACCTAAGGAACCTGCAAAGGCCAACCAAGACCCAAGCAGCCCAAAAACAGGGAAAGAAAACAAGGTCAAGCCTCAGTACGAAGAGCACAATAAAGCAACTGTCATATCAGACATGCAATATTTCAAACGTTCAACGCATGAGGGATACCAAGAATCATCGGTAAGCAAAGCACAACGACTCAGCTGTGCAGATATCATCATCCTCCTGCGATCTTCAGGTGCGATGACTCAGCCGACCATCACAAGGTAGTGGTATTCAGGCGCGCCGACTCAGCCGACCACCACAATAACAACGTTGGACCTTTCAGGCACGACGACTCAGTCGGCCGATCACAACGCGCAAAAGAATCCAGCTCTCAAGGAAATCAGGCTCAATATGTATGCGTGAATGCACAGCAGACTCATGCTTAATTCAATGCATGTAACTCACACACACCACAACAGATTAGAGAAAATAATCAACACACAGACCACATCAATTCAACACGAGAGAAATATCCCAAAGCTGATATCAAAGCTGCTAAATCTAGCTCAATTCATACCTCAAATCAGCTATTACCTCGACAGATCTTAGAAATTTAGTGCACCAGCAACCAGCTCAGGTCCGCTGCCTTAAAATCTCAAGGCAAAGCTTAACAGAAGTTTCCTAGAAGCTCAAATTCGAAGGCTCAAGTCTGAACGAAGGAACTATCAGCCTCAATTCGCGAAAATGTCGAACTCTGCAACAACTTCGCAACCTCTCTACACGTCGATCTAAAATCCCAAACTGGTATCAATAAAAAGCTCTAATAGATACGAACCCAGCGCCACCAGCCTCGCTCCAAACTGCGGCGTAAATCGACGGCAATTCGGAGAAATAGGGTTCAAGTGAACAGTACTAATCGAGGGTTCTTGGGGAAGAAGATAAGAAAATATCGGGCTCGAAAATGACTAAGTGTTGATCGACACATACATTTAAATACCCAAGTCAAAGCTACAGTGAAAGTCAATCACCGACATATTCAGATCTGAGCGCTATTCAGATCTCAGCGCTACTCTGGATCTGCTATCACAGATCAGACTTCGCTACGCTATACTAGCGCACCAACATCAAACGACGTCGCGCTACTTAATCAAAACGACGTAGCATAGGGGTTGCCACTCACTAAAGCTAAACGGCGTCGCGTTGACTCCAGATCTGAAACAGATCTCACACACTCAGACCCGCTAACGTTCATCCAGTTCTGAACAACCCTGAACAGCACCGGTCTACTCCAATCTCACAAACCGGACCGGTCCACACAGTAACATTGACCAACACTGAACTTCTCTTCGCCAACCAAATCTGTTTCCTCTCGCAACACCAGATCTGGCTAGCACCCGAAAAGACACCGTATCACTATCCTCAAACGACATCGTTTTACTCCCTATTCAAGGCAAATTGCTAAAATACCCGAGGAACATCTCAGATCTGATTCTCGCTAAACCAAACGCACGTGATATCAATTTAAATCTTTCCCGATAGCGACCAACACTCAAATCTGATCTGTTCTCCCCCAAATCTGAAAATCCAAAAATCACCAACAGCAAAACTAAATCCTTGAAATCTGAAAACCCGATGGTTAACTTCTCTATTAGCTAATCCTCGCCCAGATCTGATTAACTAATTAACCACCAATAATAATTTCTAGTCCTCACATTCTCCCCAACTAAAAATAGATTTCGTCCTCGAAATCAACTCTTAACAACAGATCAGAATCAAAAAAACACCAGAAAACACCAAATTCAAACAAGAAATCTGCCCAGCATAACTCAATGCTTAGTAAAACCACAAATCAACAAGTCAGAAAATTACCTGGAAGTCTATCATCAACACTCAAATAGATGAGGCCACTCATGTCTCATCTTTTTTTCAACTTCCCAGGTAGCTTCTTCTCTACCATGCTTGCTCCATTGGACCATCATCAATGGTATACTCTTGTTCATTAACTGCTTCTCCTTCCTATCCAGAATATGCACTGGATATTCAACATAGCTCAAGGTAGAATCCAGCTCTACTTCATCAGTCATCCGCACATGAGACGGATCTGGCTCATATTTCCTCAACATAGATACATGAAACACATCATGCATCGCTGCTAACTCATCAGGCAGGTGCAATCTATATTCCAAGATTCAATCCTCTCAATAATCTCGAATGGACCAACAAATCTAGGAGCCAATTTACCTTTAAATCTGAACCTCATCACGCTATTGAAAGGATAAACTTTTAGAAACACTCGATCACCAACCTAAAAACTAAAGGTCTGCGTCTCTTTAGCATATCTAGCATGTCGATCTTGTGCAGCTTTCATTATAATCCGAAACAACTCAATCTGGTCTTTCATGTGCTGTACAAATTCAGGAGTAGACAGCTGTTTCTCACCAATCTCTTCCCAGCAAATTGGTGATCTACACTTTCGACCATACAAAGCTTCAAATGGAGTCATCCCGATAGTCACCTGGTAGCTGTTGTTATAAGAAAATTAAACCAAGGATAAAGAACCCTGCCAGCCACCACTGAAATCCAACACCATAGCTCGCAGCATATCTTCTAAAATCTGTATGGTCCTCTCAGATTGGCCATCTGTCTGAGGGTGATAAGATGTACTCATAGCCAATCTTGAACCCTAGCTGCCTGTAAGCTCTTCCAGAATCGGTAAGTAAATCTTGGATCTCTATCGGACACTATCAAAACCGGCACTCCATGCAATCTCACCACATGTTCGATATACAACTTCGCCATCTTCTTCATCGAACACCTCACATCATAGGGAATAAAGTGGGCTGACTTCGAAAGTCTGTCAACCACAACCCAAATCGCATCACATCCCCTATTTGATTGAGGTAAATGCGTCACAAAATCCATGGTGATGTGCTCCCAATTCCATTGAGGCACTTCTAGACTCTATAGCAATCCTCCAGGTCTCATTCTCTCGGCCTTGACCTGTTGTCAATTCAAACATCGTGCTACAAATCCAGAGATTTCATTCCTCATACCTTTCCACCAATAGTGAGATTTCAGGGCATGATACATATTCTTCTCGTCCGATTGCACACTGTAACGACTACAATGGGCTTCATTTAAGATAGTCTCTTTCAAATCAAACAGGTTTGGAACCACCAATCTCCCACGGAATCTCAGACATCCATCAAAAACAACAGATAAATCATCTGACTGACCATTCTGGGCTTTAATCTTCAACTCATGAATATACGGGTCAGTTCTCTGCACTGCTCTAATGTCTGCAACAATCTGCGGTTCTACCCGAATAGAAGAAACTACGAAATATGATCACTTGGCTGAAAATGCCATCCAGAAGTCCCCAAATCCTCATGGACTTTGGATATACTCATCGACGTCAACATCGCAGGTTGGGCTTTCCTACTCAAAGTATCGGCAACTAAGTTCATCCGCCCAGGCTGATACTGAATATCACAGTCAAAATCTTTAAGCAACTCCATCCAACGATGTTGCCTCATATTCAAATCAGACTGGGTGAAGATATAATTCAAACTCTTATGGTCCGTGTATACCATGAATTGCTCACCATACAAATAGTGACGCCAAATCTTCAAGGCAAAAAACAATGGTGGCCAACTCTAGATCATGAACGGGGTATCTCGTCTCATGGGACTTCAACTGTCGAGATGCATAAGCTATCACTCGCCCGTTCTGCATCAACACGCATCCAAACCACTCATAGAAGCATCAGAGCACACTACAAAACATCCAGAACCCGAAGGTAAAGCTAACACCGGAGCAGTAGTCAACTTCTCCTTGAGAAACTGGAAACTCGACTCACACTCATCAGTCCAAACAAACTTTTATCTTTCTGGGTCAACGGAGTTATCGGCCTGGCTATTGAAGCGAACTTCTCAATGAAACGCCTATAATAGCCAGCCAATCCCAAGAAGCTACGGATCTCAGGAACATTCCTAGGTCGCTCCCAGTTAAGAACTGCTTCGACCTTACTAGGATCCACCGAAATACCTTCTGCTGATATAACATTACCCAAAAAGACTACTCTATCCAGCCAGAATTCACACTTGCCGAACTTCGCATACAACTCTGAGTCTCTCAGTTTCTGCAATACCAGTCTCAAGTGCTCTTTATGCTCTCTATAGCTCCTCGAGTACACCAGGATGTCATCTATGAATACAATCACAAAATGATCTATGTACTCACTAAAGACGCGATTCATCAAATCCATAAATACAGCAGGAGCATTCGTCAATCCAAACAACATCACCAGAAACTCATAATGCTCGTATCTCGTCCTGAAAGCCGTCTTCACCACATCAGTGTCTGTAATCCGCAACTGATGATAACCAGATCGCATCAATCTTAGAGAGTACATTGCTGATCCCTGCAACTGATCAAACAGATCATCGATCCTCGGCAAAGGATACTTGTTCTTCACGATCGCTTTATTCAACTGTCGAAAATCTACACACATCCTCATAGATCCATTATTCTTTTTCACAAAAAGAATCGGAGCTCCCCAAGGCGACATACTCGGTCTTATGAAGCCTTTCTCCAAAAGATCACGCAACTGACCCTTGAGCTCCTTCAACTCAGCTGACGCCAATCGATACGGAGCTCTAGAAATCGGGGCTGTTCCTGGCACCAACTCTATGCTGAAGTCAATCTCTTGTCTCGGAGGGAATCTAGGAATCTAATCCGGAAACACATCTGGGAACTCACGAGCAACAGGGACATCATTCAACCCTACTCTCGATTCATGGGAGACATCCAAGGCATAGATCATAAACCATGAATTCGCTAGAGACAACAGACTGAACATCTCCATGGCAGACACTAGTGGGATCTTCGATCGCGAATCAGCACCATAGAAATCCCACTTCTCCCTAACTAGAGGTCTAAACCTCACAACACCATGGAAACAATATATCGTCGCTCTATAGGCAGACAACACATCCATACCCAAAATACAATCAAAATCTCTAATCTCCAAAACAATCAAGTTAGTCACCAGCACATGCTCATGAAATCTAATCACACAATCCGCAACCACCTCACGGGACTTCAACCACACACCAGCAGAAGTAGATACAGACACGACATCACACAGTGGGGTAACACTCAACCCACACTCATGCACAAACAAATCAGATATAAAGGAGTGTGATGCTCCTGTGTCAAACAAAACTCGTGCAGGAAAATCAAAGATAGCACAAGTACCTACAATAACTCATTCTGGCCTATCTTCAGCTTGCTCTCTCGTCAGGTCATTCACCTGAGCTTGCTGCAGTCCCGGAAACTTAGGTCTAGAAGATCCTCCAAACCTAGACGGTTCTCGTGGTTGGAAACCTGATCGTTGGGACTGTGCAAAAGGTTGCGATCTCTGCGAAGAACCACCAGCTGAACCATGCTGTGACTGACCCGAAGACTGTCCTCCAACTGGACACACTCTAGCAAAATGTCCAGGCTGCCCACAATTATGGCAAAGACCCTGAACTCCATGACACTACGAAGTCATATGACGACCTCCACACTGTCCACAAGTCACTCATCCTCCGGAGCCACTGCCACCAGAACTAACAGAACTGGAAGAACTCGAGTTCGATCGTCTCTTGAACTGTTTACCTCGGGGCTTGAACCTCTGACGATTCGACTGTTGCGGCACCTGAGGAGAATGGAAGGAAGGCATCGCTTCTGGCACAAGTTGGAAACTGCGTCCAGCTATCGGCTGAACTAGATTCTGTGCTTCCATCAGACTCTCCTCAATATCCACTGCTCTATCCACGGCCTCAGCATAAGTCGCAGGAGAACCAGCTAACACCATGTGGAACAACTCGGGCCTCAACCCTCTCAGAAACTTGTTC
The DNA here is from genome assembly GCA_001598015.1 of Dorcoceras hygrometricum. Classification (NCBI taxonomy): domain Eukaryota; kingdom Viridiplantae; phylum Streptophyta; class Magnoliopsida; order Lamiales; family Gesneriaceae; genus Dorcoceras; species Dorcoceras hygrometricum. The sequence goes on from KV015641.1 coordinate 110,348, forward strand.
CTCTTTGTCCTCTACTGGTTTGCAACATGGGGAACATATGACAACAGCGAAGAAAACTGTCTGGCATACTCGGCCTGTTAGAGTAGATGCCCAACTAGCCAACTTGTGGCGTGTGGGTTTTATAGACTCTTGTACAAACGATCTTTATATATGATATTCGCATTTTCTTATATGGCATTCTTTACTTTCATTATGTGTGTAATGATTTACAATTGTGTTGAGTAAAGACCTAGAATACACTAAAGCGTATGTTAGATGTGATAGTGAGTATGACGGCTATCATGAAACACATCTAATAGTCGATGTGTACTCTAAACATGTTCCTAGTCGATTGGGCCGTCAAAATGAGGACAAGGCCGCCCGAGTTCGAGACTAGTATCTGCGATGCGAAGTACCATGTTTCATTGGTAGGGAACATTGTGTTGTTCTGAGCATGCAGATAGATAGTGACCTGGTGATCTATCGAACTACCCTCCTTCGGACTTTCCAAGTGGTTACCATTTGTCGAGTGGATAAGTCCGAGGTCTTGGTTGTACTGATTAGTCCTCACGACTCGAAACGTCATTGAGACTCTACATGATAGGCGTCTCACTTTGACCCGTTTGCCGACTCACCTGGAGTCACCAGGCGTTCGGGATTGGGTGAGACCCCGTATGCATGTAGGTAGTCGATGCATCGTTGTCGAGGATTCACCGCTCGCAGACATGCGTGGATATCCTATGCTATCTGAGGGGATAATAGTGTCACCGCTCGCAGCGTGGATATCCTATGCTATCTGAGGGGATAATAGTGTATAAATCTCTGGCCAGAGTACTAGAAGTGGTTTGGTTT
>KV015641.1:137001-147839 GCA_001598015.1 Dorcoceras hygrometricum
GCTAAGTAAATTGGAGTATCAACTCCTATATGAACTAAAGGTTTAACCGCTATTTGGATTAAACCAAAGTGTAGATATCGATAATTCTTTTGAATATATTTTTGTATTGTTGTGTTGTTTAAAAGAGCGATACTTTGAGAATCTTCTTGAATAGATAAGGTTTCTTCATGAGTTTTAACAGAGAAGGCAGTTTTGAAATCTGTAAATCCTATTTTGTATATATTTTCTATTTGTTCTTCTGGAATAGTCCAGTTTGAGTAATCTATAGGCATATGAGTTTCTGTACTTTGAACTATGTTCTGGGATCGAGAGGTTGATCCTAAAGAAAATAGATTCCTTAATCTTAAAGCCATATTGACTAAGACAGATTATTCTTAACACTTATGGATCAGTGTGGTAGTATGGGAACGCAGACCGGGAACACCAACACAGGCTTACCAATGGAATCACAGCTTACCAACATAATTCCAACCACCTAGACACAAGGTTGAGAGTTTATCTATGATAGTCTTAATAACTCTAGGATGAAGAGTTTCTAAATTCATTAAAGTTCATGGCTCTGATACCAAAATGTAGACAGGATCATAAAATATAAAACAATAAACAGAAGATAGAAACTTGAATTGAAACTTTTATAAAACTTTAAAATCTTACAATTTGAGAATCGCAGAAAGTTGTAGCCTGACAACCTCTCTAACGTAAAGCTCTGCGTACTGTGTCAGAGTGAAAGTAGTCTTCACCGGTAAGAAATGCACTGACTTGGTGAGTCTGTCCACTATCACCCATATCGCCTTGTATCCTCTGGGACTCCTGGGCAATCCAACCATGAAATCCATCGTAGTATACTTCCACTCGGGAATAGAGAGTGACTGTAATAACCCTGTCGGTCGCTGATACTCTACTTTGACCTGCTGACAGGTCAAGCACTCAGACACGAATCTCCCAATATCCTTCTTCATCCCCGTCCACCAATACAATGTCTGTAAGTCTATGTACATCTTCGTACTCCCTGGGTGGATGGAGTACATCGATGCATGAGCCTCAGATAAGATCTCGGCTCTCAACTGTCCAGTACTCGGCACCCACATACGGCCTCTAAAACGGACTATCCCGTCCTCGAATGTGTACAAACCTCATCCTCTGGCCTCATCCCAATGTATCCACTGCTGTAACTGCTCATCGGAGGCCTGCCCGTCTCTAATCCGCTCTCTAAGAGTCGGTTGAACTGTGAGCACTGCTAAACTCGGTGCACAGCCTCCTGAATAGAACTCCAAACCGAATCTCTGAATCTCAGCTTGTAGTGGCCTCTCAACTGACAAACATACCACTACTGCAGTCTTCCGGATCAAAGCGTCTGTCACCACATTAGCTTTACCCGGGTGGTAGCTAATGTCACAGTCATAGTCCTTCACCAACTCTAGCCATCTGCGCTGCCTCATGTTCAGCTCCTTCTGGGTGAAAAAGTACTTGAGGCTCTTGTGATCGGTGAAAATCTGACACTTCTCACCGTATAAGTAGTGCCACCAAATCTTCAAAGCGAACACTACTGCTGCAAGCTCCAAATCATGCGTCGGATAGTTGTGCTCATAACTCTTCAGCTGTCTCAACGCATAAGCAATAACCTTGCCTCCCTGCATCAGAACTGCACCCAAACCTCTCAGGAAGCATCTATGTACACCACAAACTCCTCATGATCCACCGGCATAGCTAACACCGGCGCTGAAGTAAGGGCCTCCTTAAGCTGATCAAAGCTCCTCTGACACTCGGGACTCCCCACATACTTTGCATTTTTCTTGGTCAGGGCTGTCAAGGGCACTGAAATCGAAGAGAAGCCCTTGATAAACTTACGGTAGTATCCTGCTAACTCCAAGAAACTACGAATCTCTGCTGCATTCCTTGGAATCCCCCAGTTCTGCACTGCCTCCATCTTCGATGGGTCGACTAAAATCCCATCTCTCGACACAATATGCCCCAAGAATGCCACCTGCTCAAGCCAAAACTCGCACTGCTGAACTTTGCATACAATATGTGCTCCCTCAACGTCTGCAAAGCCATATGCAAGTGCTGTCTATGCTCCTCCAAGCTCCTCGTGCAGACCAGAATGTCGTCGATGAAAACTATAATGAACTGGTCTAAATACTGTCTGAATACCCTGTTCATCAGGTCCATGAAAATCGATGGGGCATTCTTCAGGCCAAACGGCATCACCAAGAACTCATAGTGGCCGTAACGTGTCCGAAAAGCAGTCTTGGACACGTCCTCCTATCTAACCCTCAACTGATGGTAGCTCGATCTCAAATCAATCTTCGAGAACACTAAAGCTCCTTGCAACTGATCGAATAAATCCTTTATCTTCGGGAGTGGGTACTTATTCTTCACTGTAACTCTGTTCAGCTCCCGGTAGTCAATACACAATCTTATGCTGCCATTCTTCTTCTTCACAAACAACACTGGCGCGCCCCATGGAGAAAAGCTAGGGCGTATGAACCCCTTATCGAGCAACTCCTGAATCTACTCCTTCAGCTCCTTCATCTCGGTAGGAGCTAATCGATACGGTGCCTTAGATATTGGCACTGTACCTGGCATCATCTCGATATAAAACTCAACATCTCGCTCCGGTGGAACTCCCACTACATCATCAGGGAAGACATCCATAAAATCCCTGACTACCTCCACCTCAGATAGTGAAGGGCCTGCTGAACCTCCAGAAGCAGTAACACTGGCCAAGAATGCCTGACCTCCGAGCTCAACTAGCTTCCTGGTCTGTAGAAAGATATGAAATTGGGCTTCCTCGGTCTCCTTGCTGCCTCAAATAAGAAGGCCTCCTGCCCTGGCGGCCTTATAGTCACTGTCCTCCGCTGAAATTCAATCACTGCTCCAAACTCCGTCAACCAATCCATGCCTAGGATGAGGTCGAATCCTGACATCGGCAAAATGACCAAATCCGCTCAGACTGCGTGATCCTGGAACATCATCATCAATCCCTTCACGATGCTGGTCGTCATCAACTCCTCTCCTGACGGAACTGTCACGGTGAGAGCTACACCCATGATCTCTGGAACAATACACATCCTCTGTGTGAACGCACTCGAAATAAACGAGTGGGTCACCCATGAGTCTAGCAAAGCGAGTGTTGTAGTGACACCTAGCACATGAATCTCGCCTGAAATAGAAACGTCACATAGGTACGTGTTTGCGGTCAAACTAGATCCCAAAAATAGTTTAGAAGCCTAAGACATTTCTAAGTTCGCTAGTCCTATCCGTCTAAGTTCCCAAAGCAAGTTCTAGAAGGTCTAACAGGTTTACTTAAATCAATCCAGTAACCTAAGGCATCGAATCTCCTCGCAGTTCTATACTCGGCCACTAACAGATCTGTAGTCCCGGGAAACTACTTGGATCCCTGCTTGTGGAACCGTTCAGCCACATCCTCCTCATGAGACTTCCCAGAAATCTCCGACTGCCTCTCAAGAATCCTGGTGATCCCGGAGCATGTCCATGCTAGCCCTCTCATATGGCGTAGGTGCATCATCATCCTGCTGATCTCTAGCACGTCTGGGAGGCATACTGGCACCGAAAACCTTCCACGTAAATCTAAGCGCATGACTAGGCGTCTAACTCTTAAAATTCATAAGGCCAACTCATGCAGAAATAAAACATGCAGCATGAAAACATAAACGTAAATCATAAAAAAGTAAAACTCAGAGATTGGTAGTGCGACTTCCGAGCTCCACACAGCAGGCTAGTACCCCACCAGAACCATCGCTCTGATACCAACTGAAACGAACCAGACTCTAGAAATTTTATTTTTTTTTTAAAACATTTACGGAATACATAAACTGAAAGTGTGGCTCGTTCCCTTTTAAAACATTTCTAAACCATCACTTCAAAACATAAATCAAATAAATATCTCGAATCGTTAAATCATCCATACTGTAAAAATCAGACTGCGTAAAAGTACTGAAAATAAACAAGTTGAAACCAACATTTGAAAAGCGTATCATGACTAAAACAAAACATCAATGCGGCCACGGGGTACTGCTGCAGCGGTCGCTCAAAGGTCCTCACCGCCAGTCGGGACATACTATGCAGGGTCATCACCTGCACCATTGAAACCTAGTGAGCCTAGAGACTCAACATGCTCTATCTTTCAAGATAACAAAGTACATACTAATAAAGTCGCATGCAGACACATACTCGTAATAAAATAACATGAATGCATGAATGAGCTTAAAAACCTTGCTCGTACATTTCATATAGCATACATAACATATAACATACATAAGGCATGACATAACATAACATAAAAACGTATGAGTCGTATCATGAAGTGTGGACCATGTTCGATTGATCAATATGAAAACCAACGTACGTGGCGGTGCGGTTCACCCGACCTTACCTCGGGATCCCTCACACCTCCATGCTTGCCACTTCACCATGCCGTAAACACATGGATCCATAAGCTCGTAATACATGAACAGAAGTTCATCGGGCCCGGTATCCTGAATCCTCTCATCTTAAACTTGCCACAAATCACTTCAATCCCTCGATTTTTCTTTTAAATATGCCCATAACTTTCATAAAACATTCGTGATGCGTGCGTTTCATAAAACATGCAATTTTAAAAGCTTGGCCCGTCAATGTATATTTAATTCTTTGCTTTAAAACTTTTACGTACATAGGATACTACATATATCATTAAATATACAATCACGGGCTTCTACATTTTCTACTTCGGTCAAGAACTGGTTCAAGAGTCTGGCTCACTACTTCAAGACTTAGTATTACATAGACTTAGCCCAAGACTTATACGAATTGCCCTTAAAATTTCTAACACATTCCAATTTTGAGTTAATTCAAAATCGCATGATCAATTTTGACCTCAATTAAAATCCAATTTTGACTTTAAAATCTTAAGACCAATTTTGACTAATTTCAAAATCAATTTTAACTAATTTCAAAATCAATTTTGACTTAGAATAACTTGACCAATTTTGACTTTAAAATAATTTGATCAATTTTGACTTTAAAATAAAACTAAGGGTCAAGTTTGACTAAGTCAAACTCACATAATCAATTTTGACCAATTAAAATCTCATGGTCAATTTTGACTTAATTAAATACCCAAAGAATCCAATTTTGATTTTAAAAACTTTAAATAGAGGATGAGGTCCAAATTAATTAAAAGTTTGACCAAAATAATAGACTTTGAAAGATTTGACCAAAAACATTAAAATTGGACCTTAGACTTAAAAATTAAAATAACCGGTCCATAATTAAAATAACTTGGATCAAATTTAAACTAATTTGACTTGAGACTCGATTAACCGACCCGGTCCAACCGAATCCACCGATCCAATTGAACCGTTCGGCCCAAACAACCAAAACCTAAACCCCCATGCTAGCCGCCGCTCCCCCATGCGACGCCAACTTCCCGCCGTTCTCCCTCCTTGCTCCGACCACCATGGCCGGAGCCTCGTCGGCTGGACCACCCCCAGGTCCAGACGGTTCCAATGGGACCAGCCACGACCCCAACCGTAAGCCACAGCCCAAGGTCGAGACGTATGAAGGTGGCTACCCGCTCACGGCGTCCGCACCATGCGGCCGTGAAATCAAACTCGAACCAGCCATGATCTAGCCCTCAAATCTCGACTATGGATGTTGCTAGACCATCCTAGGATCCCCATGAACCACACCTAGGCCCCTTGAACAGCCCTTGGTCGAATCAATGCAAGAAAAGATCAAAAACATGATGAAATTTCGTGAGCCATGCATGGATATCAAGCACTAGTGCATAGATCTACATAATTCGAAAACAATTCATGAATTAAACTTCAAAAACAGATTAAATATTACATGCCTGGCATGGAGAAAATTGTGCTGCCTATGCCCGAATTTGATTTAATTTTGGGTATATATTGGTAAAAAAAATTGATGTAATTATCGATTGTATACTAAGGATACTAGAAGTTAAGCCAACACAAGGAGTACAGTTCTGGTTTAGATCTGCACCAGTTAAAAGAGCTGTTCACTAGATTTCAGCTCTGAAAGCTCAAAACTGATTAAGGAAGGGATGTTTGGGATTTTTGGCTAGCATATCGTCCATAGTTGATGATAGGAAGCCTAAGCTTCAGAGATAGAAGTAGTAAGAAATTTTCCTGAAGTGTTCCCAGATGATATCTCTGGTCTGTCTCCTGATCGAGAACTTGATTTTACTATCTAATTAGTGCCAGGTGCAACTCTTGTTTCCAAACCCCCATATAGACTCGCACCGTCTCAGATGAAAGAATTAAAAGAGCAAATTCAGGACCTCCTGGAAAAAGGTTTCATTCGAACCAGTACTTCACCGTGGGGAGCACCTCTAATGTTTGTAAAGAAGAAAGATGGAAGTGTGCATTTTTGTATAGATTATAGAGAGCTGAATAAGTTAACTATTAAGAATAAGTACCCACTTACTAGAATTGATGACTTATTCGATCAACTTCAAGGAGCAGCTTTGTTTTCAAAGATCGACCTTCGATCTGGTTACCACCAACTTAAGGTGAAAAATAACAGACGTGTACAAGACGGCCATTAGAAAAAATATGGACATTACGGATTTTTAGTGATGCCCTTTGGACTGACAAATGCAACTTAAATGTTCATGGACTTAATGAATAGGGTGTTCCAACCTTTTCTATATAAATTGTAATCGTTTTCATAGATGTCATTCTCATTTACTCAAAGAGTAGAGAAGAGCACGCAGATTAGCTTAGGGTGATATTGCAGATTTTGAGGAATAAACAACTTTTCGCTAAGTTTAGTAAATGTGATGTTGGGCTAAAAAACGTTGTCTTTCTAGGTCATGTAATCTCCAATGAAGGAATAGAAGTGGCCTCGGCTAAAGTAGAAGCGGTTTAGGACTGTCTTGTGCCTAAGAATGTTTGTGAGATCAGGAGTTTTCTAGGCTTAGTCGGTTATTACTGACGATTTATCGAAGATTTTTCTAAGATAGTTGTCCCATTAACCTCTTTAACCAAGAAAAATGCTAAGTATAGGTGGACCCCTGAGTGTCAAACTAATTTTGAGAGGTTAAAGTGAGCGTTAGTAGAAGCCCCTATGCTGACTATGCCAAATGGACAAGGAGGCTATATTCTTTACACCGATGCGTCCAAATTGGGTTTAGGTTCAGTATTGATGCAGGATCGTAGGATCTTTGCCTTTGCTTCTAGACAATTGAAAATCCCCGAGAAAAATTACACAACACACGATCTAGAGGTGGCAACTGTAGAATTTACACTTAGGATTTGGAGACATTATCTTTATGGAGAAAAATGTGAAATATTCACTGATCATAAGAGCCTGAAGTATTTATTTACCTAGAAAGAACTAAATATGAGACAAAGAATATGGTTAGAATTGGTAAAAGATTATGACTGTACTATTAGCTATCATCCTGGAAACGCTAATATAGTAGTAGATGCGTTGAGTAGGAGATCGGTGCGATTAGCTCAAATGTCAGTTCAGAGACCCTTGACCATAGAAATAGAATGATTTGGGCTAGAAATAGTAAACCAAAAGAGTGTTGCTGGACTAGATACGCTTCTCATCGAGTCTACGCTGAAGGATCGGATTAAATAAGGGCAATTAAGAGATGATCTGCTACTCAAATGGAAGCAACAAGATGAGCAGAGAGGTGGAAATCGTTATATGAAAACAGAGGGCATCGTGAGACACCACGATAGGTTATGGGTACCGTGAGCTGATAACTTGCGATCTGAGATTATGAATTAAGCCCATAACACAACGTACTCAATTAACCCAGGAGGAACGAAGATGTATAAATATTTGCAAAAACTGTATTGGTGGTCAAGAATAAAACCCGATATCTCCAATTTCGTTTCAGAATGCTTAACATGCCAACAAGTAAAGCATAACACCAAAGAACAGCAGGTATGTTAAAGCCTCTTCCCATACCAGAATGGAAATGGGAAAACATTGTTATGGACTTCGTAGTGGGACTACCAAGAACACTACATGATTTCAATTCCATTTGGGTTATAGTGGATATTAACCAAGTCAGCTCATTTCTTGCCTTTTAAGACGACCTTCGAGCTGAACGAGTACACGGAGCTGTATATCAAGGAAATAACTTCATGGTATCCCAGTTTCAATCGTATCAGATAGAAATCCAAGATTTACATCTAGGTTCTGGAAAAGTTTACATCAATCTTTGGGAACTAAACTAACGTTTAGTACATCTTTCCATCCTTAAATTGATGGCCAGTCAGAAAGAGTATCCAGACAGTCTAAGCTCTTCTACGACCATGTGCGATTGATTTCACAGAAAGCTGGGATTACAAGTTACCCTTGATAGAATTCACATATAACAACAGTTACCAGGCTTCAATAGAGATGGCCCCTTACGAACCACTTTATGGGAGAAAGTGCCGATCACCATTCATTGGGATGATATAGGTGAAAGAGTATATATAGGATCGGATCTTGTGGAGCAAACTGTTGAAGCCTATTATTAAGATACGTGAGCGAATGAGAACAGCACAGAGTAGACAGAATAGCTATGCTGATAACCATCGAAGAGAGCTGAATTTTGAAGCTGGAGACCATGTGTTTCTGAAGGTAGCACCCATGAAAGAGCAATGAGATTTGGAAGGAAATGTAAGCTGAGTCGAATTTACATTGGTCCATTTGAGATATAGAAAGAGTTGGGGCACTAGCCTATCGATTAGAGCTACCTCCACCCCTGTCAGCAGTGCATAACGTATTTCACGTATCAGCGTTACCCAAGTATGTTCCTAATCCATCTCATGTTCTGAGCTACGACTCGATGAGCTTACGCCTAATATGAGCTATGAAGAAGAGCGATGAAGATTCTTCTTAGAGAGCACAAAAGACTGAGGAATCAAAGTATTCCAATGGTCATAGTGCAGTGGACAAACCACTCAGAAAGAGAAGCAACCTGGGAGGTTGTGTCGGGATCCGGATCGTGCCCCTGGCTAGGCAGCGGAAGACAGAAAATAGATGCCGGGAGACGATCAATACGATAGACAATTAGCATTATGACAATCATAGGGTGTTCAAAACACTACCTTGCTGGCACTTGTGCCTGGCTCCGACCAGTTTCGTAAAGAAAACGGCACTTCTCGGTAGACTGCGGTAGATAACGCCAATCCGGTCCACGACCGGATACGGACTCCTTCGTCACCCTGCACTAGAAGGCGTGACGAGATCTGCGCGGACGGATTCTCCTCGTCGAATTGGCCGGAAACAATTTTCCGGCGAAGAAGGCGGCGACGGCGGCGGCGGCGGCTTGAGAGAGGAGAGGAGGGGCGGCGCTTGATTTAGGGTTAGGTTAAGTATTGTGTATGTAATCAAGTCTCGTAAGTCTATTTTAAATAGATTAAGTGTTGGACTTGGACCGGCCCAATGGGCCCGGGTCCAACGGATGAACATTCAGTTCATCCCCATCACCGAGACTTCATCGTAACCCCGATCGCCGATCAGATCGGACCGATCGACACAGTTTCCAAAACTGAATATTATGATCTGAAAAACCATTTTTCAGAACCCCAGTGCAAAATGACCGTTTTGCCCCTCAACAGCGGGAAACCCCGGTTTGACCCCTGTTGACTTTTAGGAAGTCGCACTCCCCAAAATCCTCTTCGTATGATCAACACATTGAGCTGAGTATCCGTGCGGGAATCTCGAATCCAGTACTTGTGTGACCCTCAATGGTTCAGGGATACAGCTAGCCGTGGGCCCACAACCATTGCGGCTCCGGAATCACAATTCCGGACTTGCCCATCGGATCATGGTAAAGCGTCTAGCAACATCGCCCCATGATCCCCTAGGTATCACTGATAGTGCCTGCAAGAACCACTTGGTCGTGGTTAGCGTACAGTACGGTCCTTTCAATCCATATATCCCGATCAGATCAACGACCATTGGTAAATCGAGAGTCGCTAAAGATCCGATAGCTATGCATACATCTTGGAGATCAAATAGTGACATCGTGAGTGTAACTAGGTACACATTTACCTAAAACACTTCTAGTACTCTGGCCAGAGATTTATACAGTATTATCCCCTCAGATAGCATAGGATATCCACGAATGTCTACGAGCGGTGAATCCTCGACAACGATACGTCGACTCCTACATGCATCGGGGTCTCACCCAATCCCGACGCCTTACGACCCCAAGTGAGTCCGCAAACGGGTCAAAGTGAGACCCATATCATGTAGAGTCTCAATGACGTTTCGAGTCATGAGGACTAATCAGTACAACCAAGACCTCGGACTTATCCACTCGACAAATGGTAACCACTTGGAAAGTCCGAACAAGGGTAGTTCGATAGATCACCAGGTCACTATCTATCTGCATGCTCAGAACATCACAATGCTCCCTACCAATGAAACATGGTACTTCGCATCGCAGATACTAGTCTCGAACTCGGGCGGCCTTATCCTCGTTTTAACGGCCCAATCGACTAGGAACAGTTCAGAATACACAGTGACTATTAGATGTGTTTCATGATAGCCGGCATACCCACTATCACATCTAACATACACTTAGGTGTATCTAGGTCTTTACTCAACGCAATTGTAAATCATTACACACATAATGAAAGTAAAGAACGCCATATAAAAGAATGCGAATATCATATATATAAAGATTGTTTCATACAAGAGTCTATAAACCCACACGCCACAAGTTGGCTAGTTGGGCATCTACTCTAACATGTCCTTCTTTATGGTTCCCTCAAACACGACCAGCATGTTACCTCTTCAAGGGTGGCTGCCAGCTTGTTCATGTTGAAGTTGACCACAAAGGGGTCGAATGC